>JAVTVY010017758.1:0-61150 GCA_036873755.1 Hanleya hanleyi | reverse complement strand
CAACAATATCCGATGAAAACGAATAATTGGTTTAATTGATTAAGACTAGCTGAAGATATACAACTTTCCAATTTGAACTTACCTTGTCGAAGAGGAATATCTTATTCAGGCAACCTAAAGGAAAAGTGGTATTCTACGTCAAGTCAATAGAAAATCAAACACCGATTCAAGTATAATTGTAGATATTGTTGACACAATCTAAATACCATTTTATTTGACACTGACGACTGTTTCAAAGATAATTTCTTAGTCACTGATGAGATTTTTCTGGCTATCACTTCAACAAAAGAGCAATGTCTGCGAGAATTTTGGTTTGAGTGTAACATTCGGTACACACTTCAACAGTTGATAATGCTCCTTGTCTGTATATCCATCATCCTGAATTAAAGCTAACTTTGCTAAAACACACACCCTCCCCCACCGAGACACATACACACACCCGCCGCCCAATCTCAATTTACCGAAGGAGTGTAGAGTAACCAGGCTTAGGCCGGAAAACTTTCATTTACAATATGTTTAGAAACTTCGACAAAACGGCAATCCGACGTACACAGTGATTTTAGTAATGACGGTATTGTAAACCTTAGGATAAAATATTAAGGACAAAAAGCCAAGAACTCCTCTTGCTCTTCTGGAAGACCACAGATCACTTCTATCTAACTCGAAGGGTTCTGTTTGCTTTTTACCTCCAAGGTCTCGTACAGAGAATATTTGCAGTGACAATTCAAAATATTTGAAGTGTTATATGCGCAACAGATATAATTTAACAAATTACAACACATATAAAGGAAGTGGGAAGAGGTGCCGACATACTGACAGAGTCATATGACTTCACAGTATAGTCTTCCGGTTAACCAATTCTAAAGCACATACCAAGAATCTAACGATTCGTGCTATGTGTTGTATCTCAGGTACGCTTTTATTGTACCTGCTCATGTGGCAACTTGGATGATACAACCACACGGCCCCTAGCACCGGCATAAGCGGTATTAGATATAAAGTTAGAGAGCTATGATGGAAATGCTAACAACTCGTATATTGGTAATTGGTGAGTTGTTTCGCTGTGACAACTCGTACACTGGAAATTGGTGAGCTGTATCGTCGTCAGATGAAACTGACGGCATTTAACACAAAAGACTAGTCTGTAAGGCTCGATGTCGACCCAGCATCAACTTCCCACAAATGCTAACATATATCAAAGACCAAAAGGTCTGTACAGGGGGCGGGCCTCGGGGACGAAAAGTCCACCAGCAGAATCTCGCCATATACAGGTAAAAATTACAACACATATAAGGGAAGTGGGAAGAGGTGCCGACATACTGACAGAGTCATATGACTTCACAGTATAGTCTTCCGGTTAACCAATTCTAAAGCACACACCAAGAATCTAACGATTCGTGATATGTGTTGTATCTCAGGTACGCTTGATTAAAAGATATTTTATTCTCAGCGTTTTCTCTGGAAGAGTACAACTAACCTTGCAAACTTTGAACCTGTTTGTAAACTATTTCAAACAGGCTCTGCATCAAACCAGCTGTGTCTGTCGTTTCCGCCAGTGTTAGATTCATGAAAATAACTGAAATCTGTCGCATCTCCGACAGATATTCTAGGGGCTGCCCATCATCCAACTGGGAATAGAAGTATCAGCAAATTCATAAATCAAAACGATTATCGAGACAACTGTATGTATGCGAAAATCTCCACCAGAGGAAGCAGATTATCTGCTAAAACCCGTGTTCACGAGAGCTTGTTACCGGTAGTCTGAATTAGTATTTTTCCTACGAAATTTTACTATCCAGACCTCAAAGGATATCTATCACACATGCGTAAGAATTTTTCAAGGGTTAATTCTACTATAGGCATAATATGTTGGTATCATATTTGAAACTGTTTGAAGATGTCGCCAGCCCCGTACTGAAAATCTAAAACAGTTCACCATTGGGGCGATAAATTAGCAGGAATTATATCTTGACCATAAGATCACCAAGAATTTTCACATAATACTTGTTTTACCTTTTTCAAAACCGGGGACAGCACATACAAACGTAATTTCTTCGGCATTGGACCCAACATGTGGATGGCTTTCTTCACTTTGGTGAAAACAAATATTGTTAAACAAATGCGTTCAAGATTGAATATCAAATCCGTATCGTTGATCAGTATTCTTAATCCATATGATATACGTTGTTAAGTCGTTATCCAGAGTATGATGCATTCTCAGTCACGTTTTGATTGTGACTGTTCTTATGAACACTATGAGGATCTTGAAATACATAGGTTCATACGGCCCCTAGCCCCGAGTACCGCCATAGATCTTGCACGATACGCTCGTATTTTGCTATCAGCATGCGATATGTATAGCCAAATTTGAGAAACTTCGAGTGGAGGCGCTTGATGATATAGCCCTGTTTCACAAGTTTCTGCAATAATGTTTTGTGACGTTGATTAAAATCGTCACATTTAACACAGGATCTAGCAAATGCTACCAGGCGAGATGCGTATACGCCATATGCAGATCCCTCTGGTATATTACTGTCCAGATAGGTACAGTTTACGATGTCGAAATTGTAATCATCTCTTTTGTCGTAAAGTCAACGAGAGAGAAGGCCCGTTTCATTTTTATAGTGATATAGTTGCATATAAGTTGCGCCGCTAGGGCCATCTGTAGTTTCCTTCAAATCCAGTGAAGGTGGATATATATCATTCACTGTGTCATGAAAGACGATTAATGCACATAACAATGGAGAATATCCGTTTACAAAGAGAGCTAGCTGACCACGGAATATCAGTAATTCATAAATTTCGTGTTGACAAACTCTTTGAAGTGTGATACGACAAGAAAAAAACTTACGCTTGTTCATCATGGAACCTTGTCCCGATCGTTGTTTTGGGACCACCGATGTAGTGCTGTCAACGGCTGGGCCTGCGTTGTCTATCTCGCATAATGGACTTACGCCGTCAACTTCTGGTGTCTCGAGCAGTTTTGAAAATTTGGCGACTGAACCTAAGTCGACAGATTGTCTTCTCATAGCAAAGTTTAGCAAGGACGCTCCAGTAAGTGACAGTGATCCGCGACGTTTCGTCACGGGCTCTGTTACAGCAGAAAAGCGTCGTCCTGAATAGAAAAATTTAATTCTCAATTTATGACAAGTAAAATCTTACAACAAGTCATAAGTCGGCTAAACAGTACTAAATTATTTTTGTCTAGACTTGATATATCATTTCCTAGCATTGTCGAACAGTTTGCTCATTATATTACAACGCATATAAGGGAAGTGTGAAGAGGTGCCGACATACTGACAGAGCCACATGACTTCACAGTATAGTCTTCTGGTTAACCTAAAAGCACATACCAAAAATCTAACAATTCGTGATGTGTTGTATCTCAGGTACGCTTTTATTCATTGTACCTGTTCATGTGGCAACTTGGATGACATGACCACACGGCTCCTAGCACCGGCATAAGCGGTATTAGATACAAATCTAGAGAGCTATGATGGAAATGCTCTGACAACTCGTATATTGGTAATTGGTGAGCTGTGTCGCTGTGATAACTCGTACACTGGGGATTGGTGAACTGTACCGTCGTCAGATGAAAACGACGGCATTTAACACAAAAGACTAGTCTGTAAGGCCCGATGTCGACCCAGCATCACATGCTTCGGAGCTTAGGATAGTGTGAGGAGGCTTCAAATTCATAAAAAAAAACGTCTCACCGCGAACGTGGGGAGAGTCTGGTGGCTCCACCTGGATAATATTCCCAGCAGTGTCTTCTGTTTCCTCTTCCATACAAATTACCTGTTGAAAATTTACAATTGTGAGTTCAGTTATCATCAATTAGGGAGGACATGAATAAGTGCAGGATCTACTGGAATTATCCACCATAGGCGTAAATAATAAACAAAGTTCATAAGAAAATGTTTTGCAGAATCTGAAGATATCTGGAGTCTTACAGAGATTCGTTTACCCCTATCACACTGAAGGACAAATAAGTATCGAGAAGAGGTGAGACTCGTTTTAATTAATCTTCTCTGAAATTTAGGCGTCCGTTATTTACACAGAAATTCCATTTTCCTAGAAGCCGTTTGGTCACAAGACAATTGGCCATGCTCATGGAAGATTGGGGCGCCAATTGTTCCGGTAATCTGTCCTCTCAGTTCAGTACAGCTATGCCCAGAGCTTAGGAAACACGACATATACTTCGCGAAAATGGTATCGTCAACGTCTCGCAGGTTCCATATAAGAATGCGCCGCACATTATCACATCGTCCAGATACACCAGACAATTATTGCAGGAGTATTCATCTGATACCAGTTAGACTGGCTAAGCGTTAGGAAGTGAATGCTACATTGCCTGGCGTTGCAAATGCAACATTTCACTCATACCGAGAGCTGCCGGCGTGTGAATCTAGCTCCGCGTTTTCAATGGACAGTAGCAATATTAGTGTTGAACAAATCGTCCAAGGCAGTATTCTGATTTTCTGCTCCATAGCCTTTGTTTTTGAAACAACAACCACCTCCTCGCACGATATATTCGATTTTTTGTCTGATTAGAATGGAGTTTAAGACTTCCGTCTCGGTCGTCTCTGCATTGTCGCTCACCACTGGCGTCTATTTGACACCTCGTCAAACCCATCGTCACCTGCTGCATCTCTGGATTTGACTCGGTTGCAAACAGACGTGAACAGTGAGTGGTAACGCAACAACCACCTCCAGTTCAGTGTTAAACCCCTACTAAAGTACACCCCGATCTGGTTTCTTGTCACTTAGGGTGGAGGTGTTCTCTAATGCCAGGTGAGAGTAGAACTTAGTTAAAGAGAACTAGACTATGATGTTGTTTTTGTTGTTTTAAATAGAGTAAGCGATAAATTAACAACGAGCTTTGAATACTTACTCTCACATGCTCTCCATCGTTCATATGGACGTAGTGAAATTTATCATGGTCACAGACTTTCCAGGCGCCAGGAGAAAGTACAATATAACCGGATTGACAATATTTTTCCGCCATTTTGACGTCATCGACAGCCGGTCCGCATTCCACATAATGGCGGTATTCGTCGTTCCCTATAAAACTGATGGATATATCGCCGACCGAGACTCCTGAAATACACAAGTGAACCAGGACCTTGTTTCGGAAATGTTATTATGGTTTCGTGTAACATAGCTGATATTCTGTACGAAATGTTTAACAAAACTTTTGGTACAAGGGCTTGGACGACAATTTTAGAAAATACATACTGTGTAAGATGGACCACGACGAGCTGATGGATGTCCGACACGACGGATGGACATATCGAGTAATGAGGCGGAAAATCGTACTATTGAAATGTAACATATTATCAGTGTAACGTCTGTATTACTTGATTTATTCACCAGCGTCGCCATTATGATAATTTTGTGTTGTACGATGACCACATTTCCAATTCCATATTTCAGCAATCCCAGTCCCCCCCCCCCCCCCCACTTACCCATTTTAACAGTAAGAGTAATGCCAATATCGGTTTCCCACAAACCGCATTTCTCTTGTATGTCAACGCAACATTTAACGACAGTTTCCACCACAGATTGCACGTCGCTCTCAGTCGTTGTCCACAGTGCAAGAATAGCATCTCCTGCAATAAATATGATTCAATCACTGGACCGACCCTCATATATCCAACAAAAAGGTGTTATTTGTTCTTGGAGAGGAAAAATGGAATCCTTTTATTTTAAAAGAAAATAGTATGAGTTGGTTTGCGAAGGCCAGTGAATTTGGTGCTAATGCTGTCATATGGAATATGAAATAGGTCTTTGGATTATGGACACGGATATTATTAATGGACGAAGGCTGAATTATGAATGACGGACCAGACGCTTGTAATAGTGTACGTTCTGCCAAGGATTGTGTATACGATAGCGAGCATTCTTGATTGTGAATGAGGACAAAAAAGGAAGCACCTACGTGTGCTTAATAATATAAGCGTCGAGTCCGTCATTCAATATTCAACCGTCGTTCATTAAAGAATTTCCGCGTCCATAATCCAAAGACAATTCATATAGTAGCATTAGTATCAATTAAAATGCTTGCTACAACAGCTAGCCAACATTACAAACAACTGCCAAAACCACCGATTGGTGTCAAAAAAGAGGTCTGGGATCTTCTAGACACTGATCCAGTTGCTATTTCAATTTGCCTCAGTTTTTTCTTATCGGAATGTCAGTCGATCAATAATATGGAAATAAACTGGATAGAGGACATTACGAGTCCATGATGGAATATTGGAATAAAAGGTGTCAAAAGTAGAGAAAAGGACTGAACAAGTTAGGCTCCTTCTCACAAAGTGACTTATAGCAACGTCTTGTAGCATGCAACTAATCGGATGAAATATGATCTACTCCATGTAGCTTGCGACTAAAATCGTATGCATGTTATATGACCAAGTTATATGCTACCGGTTGTTCAAAAAATCGACCATGAGAACAGGACTTCGAAATCGGTGAATGCATTATCTAGAAATTATATCTTGATTAAAACAATAAACAATTTCAATAAGATCCCAATCATATTTCTTAAAGATAGTGCCACGGCACTGTATCTCATCTGGCTGTAACTGGAGAAAGTAGCTGTAACAAATTTTTACTAAAGAACTGCTTTTAGATGAGTTTCTAACTTACGTTGTCCCCCCTGAACACTAAATGATCCATGCAGTAATTTCCTGAGATTTCATATAACAAACTACAACACATATAAGGGAAGAGGGAAGAGGTGCCGACATACTGACTGCGTCATATGACTTCACAGAATAGTGTTCTGGTAAACCTATTCTAAAGCACGTAGCAAGAATCTAACGATTCGAGATATGTGTTGTATCTCAGGTACGCTTTCATTGTACCTGTTCATGTGGCAACTTGAATGATATGACCACACGGCCCCTAGCACCGGCATAAGCGGTATTAGATACAAATCTAGAGAGCTATGATGGAGTGAGTGAGTGAGTAGGATTTAACGTCGTTTTCAACATTTTTTCAGTCATATCACGACGGTGCCTACATGTGCCAGAACACGAGAGTGTCCACAGTTCCTATTATACTGGACACTGATCAGCCCAGCCAGTACAGCACCGGGAGCTATGATGGAAATGATCTAACAACTCGTTTACTGGTAATTGGCGAGCTGTTTCGCTGTGACAACTCGTACATTGGAGATTGGTGAGCTGTATCGTCGTCAGATGTAAATGACGGCAATTAACACAAAAGACTAGTCTGTAAGGCCCGATGTCGACCCAGCATCAACTTCCCACAAATGCCAACAAATGGGAAATTCAAGATGTGGCCATATTGGATTTTCGAAATGGATCAAAAAAGGTATCTTGCACAACTGGAACACAAAGGGAACCTGTGTACCCAATTTGACAAAGATCCATGCAGTAACTTCCTGCGTATTCACAATAACAAAATTTCATGGGGAAATTCAAGATGGCCGACTGGTGGCCATATTGGATTTTTGAATCGAACCAGAAAAGGTATCTTGCACAACTAGACCCCAAAGTGAACCTGTGCATCAAATCTGAGAAAGATCAATACAGTAGTTCCTGAGAAATCGCGATAACAAAGTTTCATGGGGAAATCCAAGATGGTCACCTGGGCCATATTGGATTTTCGAATCAAATCACAAAAGCTATCTTGCACAACTAAATCCCAAGGGGAACCTGTGTACCAAAGTTGAGAAAGATCCATGCAGTACTTCCTGAGAAATCACGATAACAAAGTTTCATAGGGAAATCCAAGATGGTCGTCTGGAGGCCATATTGGATTTTCGAATCAGAGCAGAAAAGGTATCTTGTACAACTAGAATCCATGGGGAATCTGTGTACAAGTTTGAGAAAGATCTATGCAGTACTTCCTGAGAAATCACAATAACAATCTTTCATGGGGAAATCCAAGATGGCCGCCTGGTGGCCATATTGGATTTTTAAATCAGACCACAAAAGGTATCTTGCACAATTAGACCCCAAGGGGAACCTGTGTACCAAATTTGAGAAAGATCCATGCAGTAGTTTCTGAGAAATCGCGATAACAAAGTTTTTATGGGGAAATCCAAGATGGCCACCTGGTGGCCATATTGGATATTCAAATTGGACACATGTTGTACAACTAGACCCAAAGGGAAACCGGTGTACCAAATTTGAGAAAGATCCATGAAGTAGTTACCGAAAAATAATGATGACAAGATTTCACTGGCAAATTCAAGATGGCCGCCATGGCAGCTATATTTAAAATCATATCGACACCGCATGAACAAATTCTGGTGTACTCATTGGGGGGAACATGCATGCCAAGTTTCAGCTTAATCGGCCAAGCGGTTTCAGAGAAGATGTTTACAGACGACGGACGACGCACGACGCACGACGGACGACGGACAATCAGGCCATGACATTAGCCCATCGGGCCTTCGGGCCAGATGATCTAAAAATGAAAGTGATCGACACCTTAGACAAATTGGATATATGCTGAAATAATTCAAATCGAAGAGAATATAACGGAACGTGCACATACCAGCGCCTTCTTCGAGTCATGACTTTGGGTAGACCACGAATGGTACCAATAACTCGAATTCAGCATATTTTGTACAAATAAAGTCAAATTGACTTTCTTCTCCTTCTTTCTGTTATTTTGTGCTTACCAGCAAATTTAAGGACATCGCCATTAGATGTAAGGATAAGTTCCACGAGGGCTCCCAAGTATTCATTCAAAGTTGTGGTCAGCTGGTCAATACCGGCGTTAGACATAGAGCTATAGCGTTCACAAAGCGCTGTGAAACCTGAAATCCAAACAGTACGCAAATAATTATCACATATAGTTGAGGAATTGCACAGATTCGGACAGATGACTGGCTGGAGGCACAATGAAAGAGGAATACAGCAGATCGACACACTGGTCTAACAGGAAAGAATGTCCGATTGGACAAATGTCCGATTCCGATCTGATCTAATAACCATAACTATAGAAAATTAAACAGCATAGAAGAGACATTATGAACTTTTTGAATTATCAGAGTATTCACTCCACAATGGCATTTGCTATCCTACTGTTGATAGTTTACATGGGGGTTACAAATTCTGACAATGGGAGAATGTCACTTGCGCTCTAATACTGGGTGAACCAAATAATACACATCAGAAATTATCGTTTAAGGGAGTAGAGGACGTTCATTTCCATGCGCTGATGGGATAACATGGTTTTTGTCGAATTTTTCACAACAGTCTGAGTTGTTTTTTAGCAAAAGTGTTCAGACATCTCAAAATAAGATAAAATTTAACAAAAGTCTGCTATCTGACACAACAAAACCATTTATGCGTATTATTGGCGATTCGATAGAGGGGTAGGCATGACGATAAAGTTGGCATTTTAGATTCAATGGTTGGAGATTCATGACGTTAAAGATTATGCTCACGAAAGATTTTACCCCCCAAAATTCATCCGTGTTGGCTTTCAACAAAAAGGCAAAGATGTAAAATCTAATAGATTGGAAATAATTTCAATCGAATCCAAAGATTAACATTTTAATCTGTGAGATATTTTTCCCTGATTCCAATCTTCTGAGATTAAAATGTCAGCCTTTTGGTTCGATTGAGATTATTTTCATTCGGAAAAGATTGGTTACTACTTCCAATCTATTTATTTAAGACATGAACGTCCTCTACTTCCACAAAACCTATTCTCGGAAACTCTCGGCTTTGTGATTGCCATAGTACACAAATTAAACCAATGATCAGCTTATATGGCATTAATTCGTAGAATGCATAATACCGGTATAAGGCAATGGCTAATATAACAGTCGAAAGTTTAAGAAAATCAGTTTCGTAACGGTCGATTATTACAGATTCATGTCTGGGTGCTTTAGCTGATAATGCGAAGAATTCAATTGTGAAAAACAAGCGCGGCAAACGATATCTTTGAGTCTCCGTGTGTGTGTCGCAAACCACCATTGAATTGGCTTGACTTCCGGCAATCACTGAATGACCATCAAATCTGACTGGAACACAAACGGTTTGTGATGTATTTAAAATGTTTCTACAATATTTGATTCTCAAAATTATCAAGACCACCTTTCCAAATTTTAATAAGAAAGAAATCTGCCCCAGTTTGATTGGCAACCACCAAAATTTGCCCTAATGGTGTTTGGCGTCGTACCTCAGAAAAATTGGTACCTGGTGTGGTGGGTCATTTGTGGCGGCGAATATTAGGGAATATAGTTTTCTGAAGATATGCACTGCCAATTTACTACACATGAGTAGTGTGACTAACGTCTACGAAGTAGGGTTTGATATGATTTAAGTGTGTACCTTGACCTAAGACTGACCATTTCCATGGTCGCAGGCGGCATTGAGACATGTTTTTGCCAATTTCGAGGTTTCTAGGTCACCTAATTAGGTCAAAAACTGGGTCCGAAAGTATGTCACATTGATTTTGACCCAATTTGGTCAGGTCACACTGACATTGACCTAATTAAGCGCATTTCCATGATCTTAGGAGGCATTAGGACATGTTTTTGTCAATTTCGAGGTTTATAGGTCATCTTATTTCGAGGTTTGTATGTCACCTAATTAGGTCAGAAATAGGGTCAGAAAGTAGGTCATATTGACCTTGACCAAATTAGGTCAGGTCACACTGACATTGACCGAAATAAACGCATTTCCATGGTCTTAGGTACGTTCATACTATTCAGCTTGTACTGACGTCCCTGTTTATCAGCGTAGGTCTTAGGAGGCATTAGGACATGTTTATGCCAATTTCGAGGTTTATAGATTACCTAAGTAGGTCAAATTGTCATCAAAAGTAGCTCAGCTCAGAACTTGTTGGTAACAGTCCCCTGGACGAGAAAATCCTATATGAACAACGGCGCAATACTGGATGTCGGATCTGACGCTTGTGTCTTATCTCTGTATCGTATCTGTGTGTGTGTGTGTGTGTGTGTGTGTGTGTTAACGAATTGTTCCTAATTGACAAGAAGCAATTGGCATAACGTACGTTCACTAACTGTCAGGGTCGATGTCCATCCTCGAACGCAGTTATGGCGAATTCGTGTCGGGTCTATCCGTGACAATTTCCATCAATATCCGGTGTATATTTGTGACAATTTTTCATCAATGTCCGGTCTATAGGGGCCTATCTGTTACAATTTTCCATCAATGTCTGGTCTATATCTATGACAATTTTCCATGTAGCCAACATTTATTTGTGAGTGGATAAACTAGGTGGAGACGATGTGTCGCGTACTAAAACTGGTCGAGATCAGAGGTAAAAAGTCAATGCTATGACCTAAAATTCGGGAAATCATTGAAAATTACTAATTTGTTGTGAGTGCATTCATCGGGGGGAAAGGTGTGTCGCCTACTAAAATTGCTGTCAAGATAAAAAATCAATGGTCACTGTGACCTTTGACTCAGGAATTCATTAAATATCCCGATTGTTTTGCGTCAGTAGATACTTTAGGGAGAGACGATGTGTCATGTACCAAACTTGAGGTCAATGTCAAGGTGATCCCATCATCGGGAAATCATTGAAAATCGTGAGACCAAAGATATATTGTTTGTGTGTTAATGGATACATTGAGGGGAGACGATGTGTCACGTGTTCGTGTCTATTCGAAGTTGGTGTTAACAAAGTAGTGTTTAAAGAGAATTTTTCCAATTACAGTTGCCTTTTTTGTGAGTTTATAAATTAGGTGGAGACGATGTGTCACGTATTAAAACTGAGTTGGTTGGCTGGTTGTTTGAAGTTTAACGTCGCACCTAACCTTATCGGTCACACGGCGACGATGACCCAAACAAAGATACAATAGCAAAACCCTAACTCTAACAAAAACCTAACCGAAACTACAAAAAATTTGAATTTCGAATTTTGAAAATTAGGCTCTACAGACACTGGTGATCACAATGGATCGTCAGAGAGCCTAATTTGTTTGGCACTTTAATCTACCTCTTGTGCCAGACAAACATGGTATGGTAAACCATGCTGCCCTAAGCTGGAGGGCTATTAAAATTGAGGTATATATGTCAGAGGTCAACGGTCACCTAAAAATCATTGAAAAGTACAAATTTTCTGTCAGTTAGGGAAGAATGATAATGAATGGCGGCGTTCTAAAATTGAGGTTAAGGGTCACTGTGGCCCCAAACCCAGGAATTAATTAATTATCGCATTTTTTTGTTAGTAGATGCATTAGGGGGTGACGTAGCTAAATAATATAGCCCTCAAGAGTATGAGGGCTATAGGTCGGCCCCAGTCACCTCCAGCGAGGGTTTTAGATAATTTTATTACGAATCACCCACCTCTGAACCTGCCGTACATCTAAACTCTATCCCCTCCTGCGCACTATTTCAAAATCTTGCACACTGTTGTGAAATATTAACGAATATATCGCCGTCTGAATTTTCCAGTCGGAAACTTCTAGCTCTCTGCGCGCCATGTTGGTGACGTCACTCTATACGGTTAACATGGCGCGTTTAAAGTGGAAGTCGTCTGGGAAATTCAGACGGCGATATATTCGTTACTATTTCACAATAGTGCAGAGGTGGGTGATTCGTAATAAAATTATCTAAAACCCTCGCTGGAGGTGACTGGGGCCGACCTATAGCCCTCATACTCTTGAGGGCTATATAGCTAGGGGTGACGATGTGTCACGTACCAAACTTGATGTCAAGGTCAACATTCAAGTTGACCCCAACATTGGGAAACCAATGTAAATCGATATTTTTTTTTGTGTGGCAGTAGATATACATGTATTAGGGGGAAACGATGTGTCACGTACCAAAATAGATTTCAAATTATTGTGCGGGCGTATATATATTGATGCCAATTTTTGCTCTTGTTCCATTTGCTTCCCCATTTGTCCTCTATATTATGCCCTTCTGAATCGTTAGAAAACGCGAGTGGGTAGTAGCGTCAATGCAAAAATAAACACCACCAACGGTAAATACGGGCTGTTATCAGTTTCTGTAGTTCTGAAATGGTCGGAAATGATGTGTCACATAATGCCCTCGTCAAAAACTGTGGGCTTACTTACATCGAAATTAACCCGGACAATCTTTATTTCGGGGCCCAAACTTGGTGCGCTCACAACCTGTAACCATCTTGGTCATCTATACGCGGTAAGACTGACCCTGGGATCGTGTGTATCCATTTACAGCCTACTTTCGGCAAGTGCGAGAGGGAATTTCCAGAAATCAATACCACGTGACTTCGTCAGCCAATCAGCTAAAGTCTACGGACGTAACCCCAACGTAACTCGCCATTTTCGAATCATGTGATGCCCTACTTGTTGAAAATTACAGATCTACCACACCTCTTGGGTGATACGAAAGTTATTTATACCTATATATTTTGTAAGCCTAGCCTATATCTGTTTCCCAAGTGGTTTGAAAACCTGTAATTTATCAGATTTCTCGAGTCTGTTCTCTGCCGGATGAAGGCCGAACAGAATCCCGTAATATACCGGATATCGCTCCGCAATAATGGAGACTCACGATTCGCAAGCCATCTTATGGATGGCGAAGTGTACGCAAATGGGTGCGCTCATTCACTGGGCCCCGGGGAATGTCCAAACATACTCCAACTCGAGGAATGTCTATAATGTGGGTGTACGTTTTCAATTCTCCGGTTTAATTATGGAACCCACTAGCCCCAGCAGGGACCTAATGATACTGTCATTAGGTCCCACGTACATCCTAGCCACCATCGTCGTGTAGAAGCCCGAATCGTATAAACAATGATTTAGTTGTTCCCTACCATGCATTTTCCGATAAAACGTATCATGAACTAGTCCGAATCGTCCGAACGGCCAACATCTGTTGTCTTTTGGAGTGGGTTTCGCCGCCTTTTGTACCAGTCGCCGCTGAAAATTTCAAACAGCTCCGCCATGTTTGTTTCCACGCCGGAGTGTCAACTGCGCAAACGGTGACCGCAATAAACACCATACACGCCACCGTTTGCGCAGTTGACACTCCGGCGTGGAAACAAACATGGCGGAGCTGTTTGAAATTTTCAGCGGCGACTGGTACAAAAGGCGGCGAAACCCACTCCAAAAGACAACAGATGTTGGCCGTTCGGACGATTCGGACTAGTTCATGATACGTTTTATCGGAAAATGCATGGTAAGGAACAACTAAAACATTGTTTATACGATTCGGGCTTCTACACGACGATGGTGGCTAGGATGTACGTGGGACCTAATGACAGTATCATTAGGTCCCTGCTGGGGCTATGGAACCCACGTCACAAATTGCAAAGTGAATAAATCTGCTTGGGCACAACTCACGCAGGTATTAAAGTTTGCCACTGAAACTGGTCGCAACATATTGGTCCTGTAAATACTTTGCCCACATAACTGTTCTGACGTGTACTCACCGGAAATGTCGGCAAACATAAGCACTCCGAGGGACTCCTTCGTCCACGGAAGGGGCTTGTTATGATCGATGAAGGTGACGAGGTTGGGAGCGTGGGGGTAAAGTTTGGCCACCGGTGTTTTAGCGGATTCGTCCCTTTCGTCATTCAGGCGGCTTCTGACACCCCTAACCACACCGAACAGGCCCGCCATCTCTTGGCTGTAGGCATCCAACACAGGGCGAGCAAACGATCGCCCTAACCCATATAACTGCACAAAAACATACAAAACTCCGTTATATCCCTGCTCAGCGAAAGGTATACATATGTTTATAGATTTTCCATGTGAAAACTGGCTGGTATATGTTTTCAGATCTGGTCAATACAAAAGATATTCGCCCAAGAACTATATATATAGGGCCTCTATGAAGCACAACAAATGGTTTCAAAAGACGAAGTTCGAAAACTTGACATAGCCAGTCGGCGGAAAATATATGGACGAACAACATACCACATTGCATATGAACATTTTGACATGAACCTCGAAGGCGCCTACTCGTCCCGCTGGTTCGTTGGAGTGTGGTAATATGAATAGACAGATTACCTCAATAGCTAATTCCAAGGCCTAAGCAGATTATAAATGTTAGGAAAAGCATATGGGAAATTATAAACTATATAGCCTATAATGCAGCAGACATGATTCAAACGTTCGAAGTTGAGACATGGTCAGGAGAGCGAGGAGAGGTGGAGGGGGAGAGGTGGTATTTCTCTTCTGGGATAATAAGGGTGGATTTGTTTGGGAAGTGTTTGTGTGTGTTGGGGCGGGGGGGGGGGGGGCTGTAAGTTGAGCTTTCTATGAAAGCTGTTTCTGAACAAACTGAAAAGTAAGAAGGTATTGAAAAAGAATTGAGAAAGATATAAAGAAATGGTCGTGTGTCATGAGACACTCCCTCAAAACCACATGCAAGTGAGACCGACGATATTTTGTGCCGAAACATCTAGTGACATTGGAGTAATCCTGTTAAATTTGAATGCAGATTAATGCAGTATTCGCTGAGATCTGGCCATCCGCTCTCAACTCTGTTTCCTGCCGATTCTATCTTTATATATATAAGTTTTCGGCATATACTCCAGACGCCAAGCAGACTGTGCAAAAAAATGTAACCAGCAATTACTAATGACACAACTGTGGCATTTATGACAAATGTGTCATTAGTAGTTTTCAGGTTCGTCAGCTAATGTCACAACTACCAGGCGACTCTGTCACTCAAAAAAATGGTGTCGCTTATTGTCACAACTGGAAACCAATGATTATTTGAGGCAAAAATATATAACACATGATGTATGACTAAATCATTGATATACTTGCAATAGTAACCACTAATGACACAATTGTCCTAAATTGCGTCATTAGTGGTTATCCCTACATGCAATGTCGCAATTATGACAATAGTGGTTGACTCTGCATGCAGAGTCGCCTGCTAATGACGCAATTACGACATTAGCTGGCGACCTGACAACTGCTAATGACACAGTTGTCGAAATTATTATTCGCTACACGGCTACATGGGTGGGCTTGGTTCTACTAATCACTATACAGTGTTAAACACAGGGGTTGATTACCGTTGTTACTTGATTAATAAGGTTGGTTTGGGGAGAGAGGGTCGAAGGACTTCAGTACTTACTCTCTCGATCCCCTGCCCCCACCAAATCAACCAAATCAATCTATTAACAACGGCAACGAGCCTCTGTGTTAAAAGGAGGTTTTTAGAATTACCAGAAGGCGTGCAACTGCAGGACTGCATCCACTTTTGGAGTTCGCAACCATATGACTCCACAGGAAAGCATCCCTCAGCACCTAACATTCAGGCCCGAGAATACGGTGGATTCTCGGACGTAGCCTGAGTATCTCAGCCGCGCTTTTATTGCAGCTGTCCATGTGGAGACTATGAAGTATCCAAACGGCCCCTATCACCGGCTTAAGCGGAATTAGATACGCTAGCTCCGGAGCTGTGATGACTGATCAGCTCCAACAACTCATCTGATGTTAATGGATGAGCATTGTGGACGTTTGATGGAGTAAACGTCTCAACATGGAGCACAGGCCCGCAAAACAAGAGATTTGGGGGGGGGGGAGGAGGGTGTGGTATTAGGGTGAAGTGTCGAAATATGGGGTCTCTATATATAACCCCATGCTTTATATAAATAAACATAAAGGTGTGAAACGGACTTTGGGTGAATCGAGAAATAAACGGTTTAGCGCCAAACAAAATACATCAGCATATTCTACAAGTATCACTTCATATATTTCCGTCGTCAAATTAGTAAATTTGTTCAATTTTTTACCTTTGCTGGATGATTCAAAATCCAACGTAACTGTCCGTCCATCTAGGAACAGTTAGATTATGGCGGGCTTCGTTCTCAATTCTGATTGGTGAGTAGCGACACGCCTTCGGCAAGAGAGGTCACGCACTGATCAGCTGTCGCGACTGACCAATCAGAATTGAGAACGAAGCCCGCCATAATCTAAATGTTCCTAGATGGACGGACAGTTACGTTGGATTTTGAATCGCTCGGCAAAGGTAAAAAATTGCACAAATTTACTAATTTGACGACGGGAGTATATAAAGAGATACTTGTAGAATATGCTGATGTATTTTGTTTGGCGGTAAACCGTTTATTTCTCGATTCACCCGAAGTCCGTTTCACACCTTTATGTTTATTTATATAAAGCATGGGGTTATATATAGAGACCCCATACTTCGACACTTCACCCTAATACCACCACCACCCCAAATCTCTTGTTTTGCGGGCCTGTGACATGGAGTAACCTGGTAAATGCAAGAATACCAAGAGAACCTAACTGCAATGTCCGACGTCGTACGGCTTAAATTTCCCACCAAAACTATATGACTCTACAGGAAAGCATCCCTCGGCAGCTAACATTCAGACCCGAGAATACGGTGGATTCTCGGACGAGCCTTAGTATCTCAGCCGCGCTTTTATTGCAGCTGTTCATGGGGAGGTTATGAAGTATCCACACGGCTCCTAGCCCCGGCTTAAGCGGAATTGGACACGCTTGCTCGGGAGCTGTGATGACAGATCAGCTCAAACAACTCATCTGATGTTAATGCATGAGAATCGTGGACGTCTGATGGAGTAAACGCCTTAACATGAGGTAACCTGGTAAATGCAAGAATACCCAGAGAAACTAACCTGCAATGCCCGACGTCGTACGGCTTATATTTCCCACCAAAACTATAAACCTACATATAGCCTCGGTGAGTAACAGTCAACCAGCAGAATCCTGCCATATACGGGTGATAAATTGGAGCGATATGCAAGAGGTGGGAAAAATTGACGACGTCTGGCGACTAAAAAGCAACCATATGACTCTACAGGAAAGCATCACTCGGCACCTAACATTCAGACCCGGGAATACGGTGGTTTCTCGGACGTAGCCTTAGTATCTCAGCCGCGCTTTTGTCTCAAGACCAGGAATGAGTGATAATTAACAGAAATGAATACCTTTTTCTAAAATATATAGTAATGGTAGCATGATAGTAGTAGTTGGGCGCGCATAGGACTGGCCACTTAATAAGGAGAAAAAAATCTCATTAAATGCCCTGTATCTCGTTCCTAAATTGTATATTGTTTTCTCCGGTAAATATTTTTTTCTTCTGCAAAATGTATTGTTTCTCGAGATTGTTTAATAATGGCTTACAGACGTTAAATGAATACGGTTCGTAGTCGTTGTGCTTATTGTTAGCGCACATATTGCTGTACATAAATATCTGTTTGTCAAAGAATGTAACACTACTAGACGGAAGAGAACAGTGACGAGCGAAAGGTGAATTGAACAGTTGGAAGAAAAAAAAATTACAAAAAAATAAAAACAAAAAAAAAGCATCACGAGTCTTGGATACCTGAATTATAATAATAGCATCTCAGATCATCGAGATCACAGAATAACGGAACAGACGCAAGAAGATTTGGTGAGTAACCCACTCATTTTAGGGTTCCAACCGAATGGCTGGCAAACATTCTGTTATTGGTATTATTCAGGCGTCAATCGGAAGACTTACTATTATCGTTATCCAGAGAATTTCGCGCCCTAGATCGCCGAAACTAATATACCGATGATGGTCAACCTTTACAGACTTCACGGGCATGTTATGATTTAGTGCATATTACTAATTGATACTGACTGGCTTGGCAGCCATATTGAATTGACCCAATTCAAAAAAACAAACCAAGCTCGATCGTTTACTCTGAAACTTGGCAAACATAATCCTTGACCCAAGGCATGGCTAAATCTTAAAGACCACTTGGCCCTTGAATTGAAAATGGCTGTCAGGGACCAATAAAATAATTCAGCGATTTTCCAAGTAACAGATTTGGACTGGAACAGTAACTAAGTATACGATATAGGAGAAGGCGATCACGATTATAGGGAAAACAGGTTTTTTAAGTAAAGTGGTTTGGCCGCCAACTTGAAAAAATGTACACATTTTGTAGGGGTTATAACTCTGAAACCGTGAAGTCTACAGACTTTTAAATTGATGCGATGACTTCTCTAGAAGATGAAGATCACTCAGTCACGCTTCTGGCAGATTTGTTCGAATCTTTATTTCCCGCTATTCTCCATTGAATGTAAGTCTGCTGTTGGCCTAGCGAATAATTTGCAGACGAGAGCTGTTTTCCTTTTCCATTGTCTCACTGACTGAGTGATGAGATGCAATGCATATCGTCAGAAGAAGCCGATTGGTCGAAAGCCCAGGTGGTCATCTTGGGTTGATGCGAAAACCTTCTCCTCTGAAATCGCTGAAGCGATCAAGCTGAGCTCTGAGAAGGAAGAGCTCGAAGCTCTAGTTTAGGAGCCCGGAGGTCGGGAGGAGCTCGGAGCTACGAGCTCTTTGAGCTCGGAGCTAGGGAATTCATAAACGTTAACGAGTACATACAAGTAAAAAAAAAAGGAACACTATGATATACAATGACGTTATTTATATATCCACGAAGACGAAGAGTAGTACAAGTGCTTTTTGAAGCAATGTCAGAGATTTCCCAAGTTCATCGTTTCCACTGTTCCGCACCCACAGCAATGCCGTTTGCGTAGCATTCCAGTTGGACGCGTCTCTCGTTTGTGTACGGTGTGAATTTGTCTGAGTGGGCTATCGTGCCGTGAGTGAGTTTTTCACAAATCCAGCAGGTGTTTGACGGTACACTGGGTGACCAAGGCATGTGCCCGATATAGAACCGTATTTGTGTTCAAGAAAACTGATCGTAGATATAAATAATGTCAGAAGCCATAAAGCATTCTTTAGCTCTACTACATACAAGGGATATCATTCATGGGATCTTTGTTTATAGAGTTGCTTGAATTTCTCATTAAAAATATCTATGTGAAATTTGGCAACACAATATATCAACAGCATATAGTTATTCCAATGGGTACTAATTGTGCGTCCTTATTGGCTGCCCTACATCTGTTCTCTTATGAATATGACATTGACTATATGCAGGCATTTTCAAAAACCGATCAATTCAAAGCCCGTTCCTTCTCATTCACCAAACGCTATATAGACGATCTTCTCGCTGTGGATAATCGCTATATAAATGACGCTGCGAAGGATATATATCCACCTTCACTGGAATTGAAGAAAACTACAGATAGCCCTACCGGCACATCATATTTGGACCTATATCTCCACAAAAATGAAGCCAACCTTCTCTTTCGTCGACTTTATGACAAAAGAGATGCTTACAATTTCGACATCGTAAATTATCTCTTTCCGGATAGTAATATTCCAGTAGGAACTGCATATGGCGTATACATATCTCGCCTAGTAGCATTTGCTAGATAGTGTTAAATGTGACAATTTTAATCAACGTCACAAAACATTATTGCAGAAACTTATAAAACAGGGCTATACCACAAAAAGCCTCCACTCAAAGTTTCTCAAATTTGGCGATACATATCGCATGCTGATAGCAAAATACGAGCGTAGCGTGCAAGATCTATGACGTTTACGTTTCGCAACTTGTGTCTAATTCCGCTTAACCCGAGGCTAGGGGCCGTATGAACCAACGTACTTCAAGATCCTCATGGTGCTCATATGAACAGTCACATTCAAAGCGTGACTGAGATACATCATTCTCTAGATGACGACTTAACAACAAATGTCATATGGATTAAGAATACTGATCAGCGATACGGATTTGATATTTTTAGAACATCAGGATGTCTTGCCAGCATCATTGAAAAGTGTTGATCGCTTCTCTCTTGCCGGAAACTAGCCTATGTTTATGTATACTATGATTGTCTTTTTGAATTTGGTGCTAATGCTGTTATATGGATTATGGAATAGGTCTTTGGATTATGGACGCAGATATTCTTTAATGGACGACGGCTGATTTATGAATGACGGACCAGACGCTTGTAATTTTCTTTCTTACAATATTATCGAACCAGCAATTTAATACAATAACTCAATGACACACTAGGCCTATATTTGTAACAAATATACTTCACACTTTTAAAACCCAAGTGTTGTATTTAACATTGTAAATGTCACATTATATAAACTGTTCTATATTTGTAACACCGTCAGCCTGTTGAAAAGGGTGCTATATCCAACATTACCGGTATAGTGCAAGTTTAAATCTCCAGTTTAAATCCCCACAACCTTTTATACTTATGAATTATCTACATTTACGAATTACTCAGTATGCTTCAAATATGCTTCAGTTGTAATTTGTGAAATTTCCACGGGCCCTCCCAACTATGGGAAAGGAATGCAGACAATCGGATATAAAACCAGACTGATGGCGACCTGGCCTGTTTGAATGTGATAAGATTGCAGACTTAACTGGATTATGTGCACTAAAATGAGATGCGATTACGACTGGTGTCGGATTTTATTACGTGCCGTATGGGAAACGTGAACGTCCTTACTGGCAACGGTTCCCGATTAACATCGGCTGAACACAACGAGCTCTGGTAATCCTTGACGAGGTACACGGTCGAAAAATGGTGGACAAACTATCTGATCGGAAGGAGGTAATGTGTTATTCACCTCATTATTAATGAGTTCATGTGTTGTCATGTACTATATGAATAACCCTATCGAACGGATGGTGTACTTCATAATCTACCTAACATTCGGCGTACAAACTTGAGTAATCGGGCTGTAATTTGAGATACCGTGTGTGAAAGCACGGAATCACGGAATCAGGGTGCACGATAATCTAGTACTGTTTATGAGTGGACAAGAACGCGGTATCCCAAACTGCACCTCGATTATTCAAGTTAGTACGCCGACTGTTGGATAGATTGAAAGTAAAGTACATCCCCGTTCTCATTAGGATTATTTATATAGTACATGATCTCAGTAATGGGGTAAACACAAATTTACCTCCTCGAAATTTTCTGTTGTCGGCGATTTTCAGTACCCGTCGTATTTTGCCAATAAATGTTTATCGGGAACGGCCGTACCGTTGCCAGCAAGGACGTTCACGTTTCCCATACCTCACGTAACAAAATCCAACATCAGTTGTAATCGCATCTCATAATCTAGTTAAGTCTGCATATCCAGTATAGAGTGTGTATATTCACTACCATTGACGTTTGACCTAAAAAATTTGCATATCGTCACCTTTGACAGCCAATCAGAAGCGAGTATTTTGACCTCGTCTGACTGTATGGAATGCATGTACTGACTTGGTGCTGGGGGTTTTCCATCACGGTTGTGCGCAGGTGTATGACGTCACTTCCGGTCTGCGTGAATCGGGCGTGACCTGGGTATGGGATGCATGTACTCACTTGGTTCTGGGGTTTTTCCATCACGGAGAGGTCACGTGATAGTTCAAGGTCATTTGAATGATAGGAATGCATGTACTGACCTGTTCATCCATTCGGGGACTTGTTTATATCCGGGTCATTCATTGTGGTGGGTCTGCGCAAGTGTGTGACGTCACTTCCGGTTTCACTAAAACTACCTCCGAACACAGAAGAGTTCCAATTTTCCCTTAGACGTAGGGTCCGGATTTCCCATTCGGGTTTTCCCCGGCCCGGCCCGGCCGCAGCGCGCGCGCGAGTTATCCGGTCGCACGCCTGCGCGGCATTACCGGAAGTGCGCGGATGAATTTCGGTCAAAAGGTCACATCTTTGTCACGTGGTTTGGTGGCGCTCCTGGTGGATGGCAATGTCCGGTCATCTCCGGCAATGCTCGGCCCTCTTCGGGGCAATAGATAGCCTTTATCCGCCCTTCCGAAGCATCCATGTATAGAGGAGGGTCTCCGACAATATTACCATCTATTTATCCATGTTAAATGACCAGTGGGGAACCCTCAGTTTTCCCCAGAACCGTATTGGCACGAACTAATACATGACACCACGGAACTTATAGTAATAAACTTAATCTATAGGTGTTGGACGCGTCTCCACTCGCCGTCTTCCTGGTCTTTACCCTTAACCGCTGACATGAGCTTTAACTTTTAACGTTTAAAATCCGCATGTAAACACACCCATAGCGGTTCCTCCAGCGAGGATGTACTGTGATGGAGGGGATAATAAAAGGATTGACCTGTAATCTTTGTTGTTGTTGTTGCTCTCTTTTTGGACTAACCAATCAGAATAGTACGTATCACGGACTACACCCGTAGAGCTACGTATAGGTGCGCATGTGTGACATGGTCTATAAAACACGTCCCTCTGGATCCCACACCCCCATTCCTACGGTTGCACAGCCATGACGGAGACCCATCCCTATGCGACTCGCATTTTACAGCATGCGACCGTGGTTAATTCACTCACGGATTACCGAGCAGTGGTTCGGTCCATATTTGCAGATGGTGACGACAACGAGGGGCGACGCCAGATCCTGAAAGAGTTCACAGAAGCGGTCCTCGACAGAGTGCACTCGATGGAGAGGTGTGCTATCACTCACCACTTGATGCCCGGACTATGGACCACGAACGCTCACGCCGGAACCAGCTACGGCTCGTTGGCCTAGTAATGGTCTTTGCCCTATTGACCCTGACGCTGTGGCAATGACAACGACAGAAAAAGAACGGCTCTTCAGAGCCTCCACAGATGCGCTTATGTGCAACCGATATATACGAGGGTCAGTCACAGTGTGCGTCATTCACCGTTCGTCATTGGGTCAACCATGTCACCGAGGGACCTGACCATAAATACGAGAGAGTGTGTGTCATTCACCGTTCGTCGTTGGGTCAACCATGTCACCAGTCCTACGAGCCATCCTTCCCCTTACACCCCTGGTGGGATTACACGTCTATGAAGATAAAGTCACCATCGTTGAAAACCGTGGAGATGTTTGCTGGTCGCGCGCTGAGACCGTATCGAATACGGTTATGCTACACCGTGACGGCTGGACCAAATTTAAACGGGTGTTGAGCGGTGAGCTCGACGGAAACATCATCCACATAGACAATGCCATCTTTGTACACCATGGACCGTTCTACCCACGCCTGGGCCGTTACCAAGACCCTACGCGAAGCTTCACCCTAGACCCCGATCTGTGGACAGCCTTCGAGAAAGTGGTGCCTATTGTGGACCAGCTGGTTACACCGGACGAGCGGTCAGCTGTTCAGTTGGAGTGAGCTCGTGCCCTGAGTGAAGCGGCGGCAGAACCCAATGAACAAATTACCAAACCCAGCAATGAAGCGGAGGCAGACGACGATGCCATTGATTATCCGGCTAGACTGTCAGCCCAGTGACATGACCACCCGATCCTTTGATGTCACGTCATAATTCTCCCTATAAATACGAGAGACAGTCAAATCTTGTACCATTCACGTACTGATCATGGCGGAGCATATACTACGAGCGTTTCTCAGCTTGACCCCCGAGGTCTTCCTGCACGTCTATGCGGATAAGGTCGATATCATGAAGGAGGTAGGAGACATCTGTGATGCAGACCCTACACAACCGTGCCCGGCTCATATTCGTCTGTCCCGGGAGGGCTGGACCAAATGCAAACGGGTGTTGTCTGGTGAACTGGACGGCGACCGCATCCACTTGTGCCACGACGTGTACATCCGACGCGGCCCCTTCTTTGCTCAATTGGCTAGGCTAGATGGGGGTACAGTGCATTTTACCCTTCACCCTGTTCTATGATCTGCATTGGAAGATGCCGTGGCAGATGTGGATCAAGTGCTTACGGAGGACTACGTCTCAAAACCCACCGGATTTCACCACTCGCAGTGAACAGACAACGACGACCGGCGTTGTACCCACCACCACTCCAGTTCACTCGTACCAAATTTACAAGAGCGGGTTACCACGACAGCGCATACAGCTCAAACCATGGACCCTCGGTGGCAGCATCCCTTCACTTGCGCCATCGCAGGACCGACGGGCTCCGGCAAAACGCACTTCGTCAGGAATTTCCTTCAACACGCCGACAGCATGATCGCCCCACCCATTGCCCGAGTCGTGTGGTGTTATGGAGAATGGCAGGCAGCGTATGCAGCAATGCCCCATATCACGTTCGTGGAAGGCCTACCTAACCTGGCCGATTTGAAACCCGACACCTTGGTGGTTCTGGATGATCTCATGGCGGAGACGGATGCGCGGGTCACCCAACTCTTTACCAAAGGCAGCCACCATCGACGGCTCAGCATCATCTACATTGTGCAGAATCTGTTCAGTAAAAACAAAGAACATCGGAACATCAGCTTAAATGCCCACTACCTGGTGGTCTTCAAAAACCCGAGAGATACCACTCAACTGCTGCACCTGGCGAGACAGATGTATTCCGGCCGCACACCGTTTGCGTTGGAAGCCTTTAAAGATGCGACAACCGCTCAGCACGGGTATATGCTCTTCGACCTCAAACAAGCCACCCCCGATCACCTTCGACTACGGACCGGAATCTTTCCTGGAGAGACCCACCACGTTTACATGCAAAAATAATGTAAACACACCCACAGTGGCTTCCCCAGCTGGGGTGTGTGTGTTTGATGATGGGGATAATAAAAAGAATTAATACCACATCATCGTTGACTTTGTCTCTGTTCGATATTCAGGAGGTAACCCGCAAAAGGATAAAAAGAGCAGAGTTGTGGCTTCTAGCATTAGTTGTACATGATGTCTGCGCGAGTACGGAAGCACGCCCCGACGCTCCGTGTATTGAAGACGACCCCACCCGAGTTGGTCCGAACCATTGTACGCGGTGCGGACCCTGACCTTGTACGCTGTCTGTGCGAGATCGAGTACAACCTGTTAAAAGGCAACGTACCACTGACTCCGGCTCAGAAGACCAAGTTGACCAAGCATAAAACAGTTCTCCGAACCCTAGTCCAGAAGCGAGTCTCTCAAACACAAAAGAAAAAGGTGTTACAGAAAGGCGGCTTTCTCGGGGCCATCTTAGCACCGTTGGCCGCTTCCGTGTTGGGTCCAGTATTGGGCGGACTCTTCGGCCGACAATGAACCACACGAAAAAAATGGTCCTCGTCGAACCACGGTTCCTTCAAAACCTCCACTCGCCCTACCCTGTTCCACCTACGGTGAAGACCATAAACACCCTCGATGAAGAGATGCAACAGATCTTACAAAGACCGGGGTTAAGCGACAGTAAGAAAGTACAACGGTACAATGAGACGCTTCAACGGTACATAACGTTCATGGACCAATACAAAACCCTTTCTACCCCAGCACCACCACCACCACCACGCGACACACCGCCAACCTCAGCACCGCTCCATCAGCCGCCATTACCAGGGGTACCACCCACAGCCCCACAGTGGGTGGAAGACGAAGTCCTGAAGAGTGTACCTGCATCGTTCAAGAAACAAGCTGGCCTCGTATTACAACGGATGAAACAGAATCCTAACATGACTTGGAATGATAAAGGTGAATTACTGGTACAGAATCAGGTGGTCCCCGGTACCCACATGATTTGGTGAATGACCTGATGCGTCAACGCAGGTCGCACACGGATCCTCGAGGATGGACGATCTTCGCTCAAGGCTTGAAAGACATGCATGTACCACAAGAATTGGTGGGGAACCCCCAGCGCTGGGCCTGGATGCAGCGTGACTCATCGAGTCGTGCACCACGACAGACTCCACAACCTTGGAAACCCCAGTGGAAACCGGAGTCACCCCCTAAAACACCACAACGACGGGCACCTTCTTTTCACCCCTTTAAAAAACTACCCTTGATCAATACACCCCACATATCCAGAGCCGTGACGCGTAGCAAGTCACCGCGACGAACACGACGCCGGACACAACCGCCCAAGGCCTGGAACACGTATTAAAACCACCAGCAGCAGCAGGACAGCTCAGTCGCCATGTTTTACCTCACCCTACCCAGTAACAGTTCGCTGGATGTGTTTCCTGACAACACCTTGGCCAAGTACGTGACCCAATTACCGCAACCGCTGCATTTACCTGGACGATGGGAATGTGGCCTCGTGGATATCCAATACCCCTACTCGTGGTACAACGTGCGAGCCAATGAAGTGTGGTACGAGGTGACCTACGAAGGAAAAAAACACCCGACTCACTCTCACCGAAGGCCAATACGATACCCCCAAGGAGTTCATGCAGGGGCTGACAAGACTGTTGCATTATAAGGCTCTACGGGAGGTCACGAATACTTCAACACCCGTCAAATCCTTTCCTTTCAAGAATCACGTGGACTTCGATTACAACGCACACAACGACAAGGCACAGATCCTCCTCACCGCCAACGTGAGTGTCGTACTGAGTCCTATCCTACAGCAAATGCTGGGTCTCGCTCACCCGACCTACACGGGTCCATCCGAGGACCATGGCCAGATCCCGATGGATATGAAGTCGGGTATGTACGGACTCTACGTCTACTCGGACGTAGTCGACAACCACATCGTGGGCGATATCAACACACCTCTGTTACGGGTGGTCCCCATTAAAAAGACGTATGGAGATCAAATCACCCACATGCTCTACCTACCTGTACGACAAACCGACATCAACACTATCACGGTGGATATAAGAGATGACACGGGACGACCGGTGGCATTCGAACGAGGAAAAGTGGTGCTGACACTTCATTTTCGACAAGCACGTGCTCCCCACTTTGTATAATGAAGGTGCCTTACGAGTGCGATGCACGCAGCTATATGGACTATTATGCCCAACAGGCCGGAGGTGGCTTTCCGGTATTTGCAGGTGCACGCATGCAACGAGGACATGGGCTGGGGAACATACTCGGGAGTATCGTCAAAATGTTCCTGCCCTTGGTGACGCGTGGAATGAAAGCGATCGGCAAACAAGCGGTACGCAGTGGACTGCAAGTCGCCGGTGATGTCTTGGGGGTACGGCACCCAAAGAAGCCTTGAAACGGCGGGCCAAAGAAGCGGGAGGCGTCTTGGTGGCCAAAGCACAACGCACCGTAGGAAATAAAAGACCTGCACCACCGAGACCACGCACCAGTCGACGTCCGACCCAGCGATGACGCACATCGAAGACCCAGGATATCTTTTCTTAAAACATGTCCTTAATCCACGCAGAGTCCTGCCCCTCCACCAACAGTGAATTTGATTTGTGGACCGTCCCGCCCACACAGACCAGTGCCGAACAAGGATTATGGGTGCAGCATCTCCCGCTCTCCAGCATCAACGAAACAGGGCCCATCGACTTCACCATCAGTAATGCGGATACGGCCTATGTGGATTTAGCCCATACATACTTGTATGTGAAAGCCAAGGTCGTCAATGGGGATGGCTCCAGAATCATCCAAGCTGCAACGGTGGGCCCGACGAATCTCTGGCTGTACTCGATGTTTCAACAGGTGGATATTTTTATCAGCGACAAACTCATCAGTGACTGGCCAACACGTACCCCTATCGGGCCTACATCGAGACACTGTTATCGTATGGACGAGAGGCTAAAGAATCTCAGCTGACAGCCGCTTTATTCTACCAAGACACAGCCGCGCACATGGACACGGTGGACAATGAAGGATATAACAAACGGAAGGCTTTCACCGCGAACGGCGCCTCGGTGGATCTCATGGATCGACTGCACGCAGACCTCTTCATGCAAGACCGGTACCTCTTGAACAAGATCCCCATCAAAATCCGACTGATACGGGCGCCTCCGACCTTCGCCTTGATGGCCACTAACGTAGAGGGGCATGCAGCTGACTATAAGATTGTCATCGAAGACGCAGTCCTGTATGTCCGAAAAGTGAAACCGAATCCAGCTGTTCAATTGGGACACATGAAAGCCTTGGAAACAAAACCAGCCCAGTACCCTATCCGACGTGTACAAACCAAAGTGTTCTCTGTGCCTGCTGGAAATATGAGCGCCAACAAAGAAAACCTGTTCCTGCGGGAACTACCCAAACGATTGATTCTGGCCTGTGTGGAAAATACTAGTTTCAGCGGAGCCTACCCAGAGAACCCGTTTGACTTTCAACATTTCGGCATCAGTTTTGTGGCCCTGCATGTGGATGGACAACAGGTCCCAGCCACGGCCTTAACACCGAACTTTGGGCGCGGGAATTTCATTCGAGCCTATCAGAGCCTGTTTACAGCCACCGGTCAAATCAACCAGGACGAAGGGAATATGATTAGTCGGGGGGACTACGCGAACGGATACACGTTGTTCTGTTTCGATCTGACCTCCACCTTAGAGAACGACCATCAGCTGGCCCTGGCCAAGCAAGGCAATTTACGGTTGGAAAACCACTTTGCACGAGCCCTCGGGACCACCGCCAATGTGATCTGCTACGCCGAGTTTGACAGCATCATTCAAGTGGACAAGGCGCGCAACGTCCTGTGTGACTTTTCCACCTAACATGGATACAGACCAGATAACCACCGTGCTGGAGAATGACCCAGGGACACGTATGGTCTTTCAAGGGGTGTTCGCCCGAGATGTGTTCCCATTAGACCGTATGTAGCCTGCTGCATACGTTCTCAACACGGACCCGATGGATCGGCCCGGTGAACATTGGGTGGCCGTGTACTTGACAGAACAGCAGGGCGAATACTTTGACCCGTACGGCCTGCCACCCTCCATCCCGATTTAACAGACTTCATGGATCAAGGCACAGAGACGTGGTGTTGGAACAGTCAAACGTTGCAAAGCCTGACCAGTAGCGTGTGCGGACAATATTGTTTGTTTTACCTGTACCATCGATGCCGGGGAAGGACCTTATCTACCATCGTACAGATGTTTGACGAATACCCCAAGGCCGAGGACCGCGATGTACTCGTATATGACTGGGCCGCCGATCATTTCAATGTACAAGCCCCGTTCTGGGCTTAAGTTCTTTCAATGTACAAGCCCCCTGTTCTGGGCTTAAGTTCTTTCACGAAAAGCCCCCCCTGTTCTGGACTTAAGTTCTATCGATTTCAATGTAAAAGCCCCCCTGTTCTGGGCTTCAGTTTTCACGTGGTTGTTCTCACGTTGTTGTTGTTCACTGAATAAAACAAAATGAGATCTCACCAAAAAACCCTGTCTTGTGTGTTTTCTATATGAGCATAAAACAAGCGGCCATGAAGGCTATGACATACATGTGGGGATTCATATGGCGTATACATATCTCGCTTAGTAGCATTTGCTAGATCCTGTGTTAAATGTGATGATTTTAATCAACGTCACAAAACATTGTTGCAGAAACTTGTAAAACAGGGCTATTCCATCAAGCGCCTCCACTCAAAGTTTCTCAAATTTGGCGATACATATCGCATGCTGATAGCAAAATACGAACGTAGCGTGCAAGATCTATGGCGCTACGTTTCGTAACTTGTGTCTAATTCCGCTCAACCCGGGGCTAGGGGCAGTATGAACCCATGTACTTCAAGATCCCCATGGTACTCATATGAACAGTCACAATCAAAGCGTGACTGAGATACATCTTTTTTTAGATGACGACTCTATAACGAATATTATGGATTAAGAATACCGATCAGCGATACGGATTTGATATTTTTGGAACATCATGATGTCTTGCCGGCATCATTGAAAACTGTTGACCGCTTCTCTCTTGCAGGAAACAAGCCTATGTTTATGTATACAATGATTTTTTTTTTGAATTTGGTGCTAATACTGTTATATGGAATATGGAATAGGTCTTTGGATTATGGACGCGGATATTCTCTAATGGACGACGGCTGGATTATGAATGACGGACTAGACGCTTGTAATTCAGTCAAACTAGCCTTGAACACCGTTGAGAAAGTAGCCAATCAGTGGCCTAGGATGGGACCAAATGTAACCCATCAATGTCCAGAAAACAATGCAAGAGCACTGCAGTAAAATAGAGAGCCAATGAAATCAGCCCACAGACCAAGTACATGTTTTGGTCTAGGTTAAGGGCGGGCATTCCAGCACAAGAATGTTGACGAGGAGTTACAAGTTACAAGAGCAACAGGTGGAGTGAAAAACTATAGAGGTTCGAGGTGCAGGTAAATACCAGGAAGACGGCGAGTGGAGACTCGTCCAACACCTATAGATTAAGTTTATTACTATAAGTTCCATGGTTTCATTTATTAGTTCGTGCCAATACGGTTCTGGGGAAAACTGGGGGTTCCCCACTGGTCATTTAACATGGATAAATAGATGGTAATATTGTCGGAGACCCTCCTCTATACATGGATGCTTCGGAAGGGCGGATAAAGGCTACCTATTGTCCCGAAGAGTGCCGAGCCTTGCCGGAAGGGGGACCTTTGACCTTTTGACCTGGATGTGACCTTTTGTCCCGAAATTCATCCGCGCACTTCCGGTGATGCCGCGCAGGCGTGCGACCGGATAACCCGCGCGCGCGCTGCGGCCGGGCCGGGCCGGGCCGGGCCGGGGAAAACCCGAATGAAAAATCCGGACCCTACTCTAAGGGAAAATTGGAACTCTTCTGTGTTCGGAGGTAGTTTTAGTGAAACCGGAAGTGACGTCACACACTTGCGCAGACCCACCACAATGAATGACCCGGATGTAAACAAGTCCCCGGATGAATGAACAGGTCAGTACATGCATTCCTATCATTCAAATGACCTTGAACTATGACGTGACCTCTCCGTGATGGAAAAACCCCAGAACCAAGTGAGTACATGCATCCCACACCCAGGTCACGCCCGATTCACGTAGACCGGAAGTGACGTCATACACCTGCGCACAACCGTGATGGAAAACCCCCAGAACCAAGTCAGTACATGCATTCCATACAGTCAGACGAGGTCAAAATACTCGCTTCTGAGAAGGACCCTGGGATCCAAAGGACCCTGGGATCCATTCGGAACTCCCGAGCGGAAATCTACGAAGGGGACTGATTCTACGCTCGGGGGACGACAACATGAATTTCCTATGAATCTCCAGATGTGACGCGCCGGAACGGTTTAATACGCATGGCTCCGAAGCCCAATCACTCTCGCGGAAGCCTTAATCCCTGACCAGCAAATATTTCCCTGCGAGTCTCTGATTTACGTCAGATATTCTAAAAACTATTTATTCTTTTCATTCGAAGCACGTTTCAATAGAAAACCATCAGTTTAAATGGTACACACGCCACGTATTGGCAAGATATAATTCCCGTGACGTCACTGACAGTTCCCTGACAGACCGAAACACACGTGACCACGCTCTAGTCCAATATGGCGTCAATGGCCTTCGAGGGACATCTGAAACCGGAGATCCCCGAGAAGTTGCGAATGCCTGGGATCGTGTGTATCCATGTGCAGCCTACTTTCGGCAACTGCTAGAGGGAATTTCCATAAATCGATACCACGTGAGTTCGTCGGCCAATCAGCTAAAGTCTACCGACGTAACCCCAACGTAACTCGCCATTTTCGAGTCATGTGATGAACTACTTGTTCAAAATTTGAGATCCACCACACCTCTTGGATGATACGAAAGTTATACATGCCTATATATTTTGTAAGCCCAGGCAATATCTGTTTCAGAAGTCGTATGAAAACCTGTAATTTATCAGATTTCTCGAGCCTGTTCTCCGCCGGATGAAGGCCGAACAGAATCCGGTAAAGTACCGGATATCGCTCCGCAATAATGGAGACACACGATTCGCAAGCCATCTTATGGATGGCGAAGTGTACGCAAATGATTGGTCGTTTATCAATTTGATGTGACCTTGACCTTTGACCCACTGATCCCATACAGTAGATACCCTGGTCAAATTTGAGAACTCGGTCATTTCGTTCAAAAGTTAGGAAACTAAGACTGTGGCACATTTTCAGAACGGTACATCAATCAATGGTACCGGTATGGAATTTTATCCCATTCGCGAAGAATTATTCTGGCTACAATGCTAGTTCAACAAGCTAAACCCTACTGACATTAATTTTGTGATATTGACAACGTACGGTTTTAGGGCCTATACCGCTTTGCACTCGTCTGGATAGAATACATATTTGTTTAATTCCCTGGACATTTATTTCCTCCGTCTAGCTCCTTTTCTTTCCATAAACGGCAAAAGAAGAAGAAGCTTGATCTTTCAAAAACTATACCTACCGCCATAGTTCAGTTCAGTTCAGTAGTGTGAACTCTATATAGGAGCACCCCCGTATAGGAGTACATATTAATATACAATCAATTGGAATCACTCAACATTTATAGCTCAACTATCGTGCTGTGAAGTGAACATTTATACAATTCTACAATTGGACGAACTACTATCCTGAAAGTGCTGTGATAGTCTAACCATGTGAGCTTCCTAGCGGTGTATGCGATGTACTACTGTGAGTGAATTTATATAGCGGTCACTGAAAGACACCCAGGTACTTTATTCCCCAAGTGCCTCCGCTGGCGAAGGTCTAGCGTAGCAACTAGTTCCACCATCAGTCCATATTACCCTGGACACCGAATCAGTCCAGCGCCTTGTGAATAGGCGAGTATATATGTAAGCGGTCACTGGCGAGGGGCGAACCCACGCCAGCTGTACACCCTACTGAATCAACAAGTATGACTGTAGGTGAATGCACCAGTCCATTTGTCATGCGACCATTAGCTAAATAATATATAGCCCTCAAGAGTATGAGGGCTATAGGTCGGCCCCAGTCACCTCCAGCGAGGGTTTAAGATAATTTTATTACGAATCACCCACCTCTGAAATTGCCGTACATCTAATCTCTATCCCCTCCTGCGCACTATTTTAAAATCTTGCGCACTATTGTGAAATAGTAACGAATATATCGCCGTCTGCATTTTCCAGTCGAAATCTTCAACTCTCTACGCGCCATGTTGCAAACGGCCCATATACACATAATAGCGTGACGTCACCAACATGGCGCGTAGAGAGTTGAAGTTGTCGACTGGAAAATTCAGACGGCGATATATTCGTTACTATTTCACAATAGTGCGCAAGATTTTAAAATAGTGCGCAGGAGGGGATAGAGATTAGATTTACGGCAGTTTCAGAGGTGGGTGATTCGTAATAAAATTATCTAAAACCCTCGCTGGAGGTGACTGGGGCCGACCTATAGCCCTAATACTCGTGAGGGCTATATATTATTTAGCTAGCGACCATGAACTGTAGATTGGATTACTTCACATTGTTATACTTCACGGATAACAGCTGCAATGTTATAATGAGGCAACATATGATTGTATATCAGATATGTCGACAGTCCATGGTAGCTACCATTTGTATTGGCAACAGTCCATTTGGCGAATCATTGGCCAAGGTTACACGGTTCACGTCATTTCGGACTGGCCGTATTTTGACCTACCATGGACTGTCGATCGATCCGATGATGATACCATGGACTGTCGTAATATCAGACAGACAGAGAATAAACTATTAATGGTTCATATTCCTCTTAAACACACACAAGTGAAAGGAATGGAGAGATGAATGAGTCAGTGATACATGAGGCAGGTAGTAAGTTCCCACGTGTTCATTTTGTGCTCATTTCCTCACACTATAATTCGATGCTAATACCTACCATGGACTGTCCACCAACACCTAAAAACACCTCTCGGCGCAAAAATGTTTAAATTTTTTGTTAACTTGAAATAGTAATAACCCTACATTTGGTGACAATATAGTACGATATCTCTCCATCAAAAAATGACTGGACACCATTAACCATACTGTCATCGATATGCTGAAAATCGTTCATTTTCGGCTGTGGTCACTGTCGTCTGGTCAGACACATGCCCACGCTTGATAACGAAAGCACTGAAAAACCTACCATTGACTGTGATTTGACACGTGACCGGCGGTGTTTACCTACAATCATACTTGTCGATTCAGTAGGGTGCTGTAGCACTCCGGGTCAGAGTCAAACACTCTAACTACTTCGGCCACGACACGGTCAGTATGTAAAATATTCGCGCGCGATTCTGATTCTCGTGCGTGATGCTATCTAAATTCAAAATTACAAGAGTCGGAAAAACTGAATCCGCTCAGTCGACCCAGTCGCTAAGGGAAATGAAAAATTCCGTAAATTACCTTTTTTCGGTGTGTGGCTCCTATTATGCGTGGTACCGATAGTTACAATTGTACATTCAAATGCAGATAATATATGAACGCCTTGTGAAAGAGCCGTTTCCGACTTTTCCACAATCTGAAATTTACAATCAGTCTCGTGCCACCATAGCGATATTTTCTAGATGGCTACGGATTTAGTTTTTGAACGATCAAGCTCGATTGTTTTGGGGGTTTTTTTCTTTGCCGTTTATGGAAATGAAAGGAGCTGGATAGAGGAAATAAATGGCCAGGGAAGTAGGCAAATGGGTATACTATCCAAACGAGTACAAAGTGGTAGGTATTATCAGATTATTGATATTTATGAGCGCAAATCCACCCGATCTGATCTGGTTTAGCTTGTTAAACTAGCTACAATAATTGCTTTTAGCTTGAATGATAATCATTTTCACTGTCTGAACGAACAGGATATATTAGTCTGAATTCAGTTTAGCTGGTGTATTATGCGAATGACGGAACTTTACGGTCGTATATGTAGTCCGAAATTTTGGACGCCGAGAACATGTTTTTTTTTTCTTCTTCTTGATTTGGTCGTCTTGGTTACAACAGCGGTTATATCATCTGTTCAGACACATTTTTGGAGCTATCGACTTGCCTCACTCACTGACAATGAAAACAAATGTTTGATGATTTCTTTGGCATGCTGAACTATTTTCTTACCTTCTCATTTGGACTCCAACCACGCACACATACACGCGGCTCCTTTTCGTCAGTTCAAGGAGCAGACGTCCACGTGCGTTTGTTTGTAAACACTGTGACGTCATAATGCAGACGAATTATTTGCGCACGCATATTATAACAACACTTCCTGTCTGTTATTATCTTCACTTTTGACCCTGTAGTTGAAAGATGGCATCTGATCCCTCTGATTCGGAGACAAAAGAGTTTGAATATGACCCTGGTATATGTTTATCTATTGTCGGATTATTTGAGGGGCAGTTGTGTTATGTTTAATTGAAATAATCAGCAAGGAGAACGCCGCGCGACAAATCATTCAACGTCTGATGAAGTGTTGTTGTTGTTGCTATCCAGAAAATAATGAAGCGGCTGTTGTTCAGGCCATCACCAGCACCGTAAACAGGTCCGGGCTTGGGATCAGTTCTCGTACGGATCAAATCTCGTACACCTCCCACGTTCGCGCGTTCAGAGCACGTGGCAACTTTCTATGTGGATCGCGTATGTGCGGGGGTGAAGTTTAATTTGTCTGTCAAAATTTCTACTTCTTGATATGATTGAAACTATTATTTTTTTATTAAATTGTTTTCCGGGGCATACTTACTTGTGGTTTCCGTCACACGGGTGTCCATTTTATCGCCAACCAATATATGTAACATTATACAGCTACGCCCTTTGATCCATTCAAATCATTTCAATCGCACCACGTGTCCGTACGATACCCAAAGTCATACTGGATCCCAAAATGCTGTATTCTGGAACACGTGATGACATCACTCCCCCGCTGTTCCCCCCTCTGAAAAGTCTACAATTAACATTGAAGTTAATGAGATTTATCATTAAAAAGTACAACTCAATTACCATTCTAACATATATGTTGGGGAGCTAAGATATCTTCTGCGTCTGAAAGTTTGGTAATTTTCTCATACTTAGTTCTATATTTCAAAGCAAAAATTGTGTCCCGTCCTATCTGCCTCCATGTTATCTGACCCCCAGTTGAATTTCCGCTGGAGGCTAACAGATCAGCCAAATCTTTTGTCCTCTGGGAGACCCGTGTTCCTCTATTGAATTCATATTGTAGCTTTCTAAGGGAGGTAACTCTTTTTGTTATGATGCCAAATGAAGCTACAAAAAGTTGAAAACCTTCTAATTTCTTGCTCGATCATCTAGGAAATTTTAATATCAACATAAATCTAAATTCAAAGTAACATTACCCAGTCAGTCAAATTTGTCTCAAATAAAGTTCGGGAAGTAGAAACTGATAATAGATTTACATGATATTTGCAGAATTACAGATTTAGAGTCTATTATGGGTCCTGTAGTTGAATTTATTGTTATAGTTGAATATATTGATGTTTTGTTGTTTTATCTAACAAAATTATATTCATTCAAACATAAATAAAAAATCAATAACAAATAATTTAGTTTAATATTTCGATGACCTGTATAATAAATAGGTCATTATACAGTACTTTGTACAATATGGATTGGTATTGTACTCGTCCAAGTTGTGATGAAATCCCGTATTGGACGAGACGCCGGGGTTTTCATCACAACATGGACTTGTACAATACCATTCCATATTGTACAAAGCACTGTATAATAACCTAATATTATTATACAGCTATGTCCTTTCATCCAATCAAATCATTTCAATCGCACCAGGTGTCCGTACAATACCCAAAGTCATATTGGATCCCAAAATGCCGTATTGAATTCATATTGTACGCTTTCTAAGGGAGGTAACTCTTTTTGTTATGACGCCAAAATGAAGCTACTAAAGTTGAAAACCTTCTATTTTCTCGCTCGATCGTCTAGGAAACTTTAATATCAATATAAATCTAAATTCAAAGTAACTTTACCCAGTCCGTCAAATTTGTCTCGAATTAAGTTCGGAAAATAGAGACTGATAACAGATTTACATGATATTTGCAGAATTACAGATTTGGAGTCTATTGCATTCTAGGAATTTACGGGTCCTGTAGTTGAATTTATTGTTATAATTGAATATATTGATGTTATGTTGTTTTATCTAACAAAACTATATTGATTCAAACATAAATAAAAAATTCATAACAAATAATTCATCACAACATGGACTTGTACAATACCAATCCATATTGTACCTAATATTATTGATGACCATCATGTTCATCCCACGAAAGCCAGATGACACTCCCATTTCGACAGCTGTGTTTATATTCTGTGACATTGGCGCAGTCATTGTTATCTTCGACTGTCCCTCCCTATCTCCAAACGACCGTTCACAGTCAAATTGTGAAAAACTTGCATTTCCACTAAATCAGTGTCTTCTTCCGGTTGAATTTTTCGTCATGAAATAGCATAAAAATATATCAATATATATATTTCTGATACGAGTATTTCAGGATTCCGAACATATTATTAAAATTAAAATCGGATAATTAGTGGATACACTATCAGCTATTGACGGCCGAAGAGTTATACTGCCGATGATTGCTGAAGATTTTCCGGAGATATAATAATCTCGTTTTTCGTCCAAATAACAACAGTCAGTGTTCAGTCTTTGGTGGTGAACAGGTCGTATTGATAAATTTTGTCCAATTAGTATATTATTTCTTCTAAAACTACTCAGCTAAATTATTTAAGTGCATGAACGATGACATTTACAAAAATTCAGCATAAAATTGCGACTTTTCATCTGCTGTATGAGAATTGCTCTCTCTCGTGGGTTAGAGGTACCCAAAAAGTCCAGTTGATAACTGCTCCCGCACGTGCAGGGAAAGGTCACCTAACTGGCAAAACTCCTCCCAGGGAAGGGTCTTGATCCCAGCACTAACCAGGTCAGTTTTTGTGTCACTCCAGAAATTATTTTTATATTGATCTCAAGCCCGTACATCTGAAACTGGGGTGGGGTTCCCAGCCGCAGACGTACCTGTTCCCCTGTCCCAGACATACCTGTTTACGGTGCTAGTACTTCATCTGTCATGCCGTGAGCTCTATATGTTGTGGCAGTTTATATTTTGGTAAACCTTTTAATTTATGGCTAGACTTTATTTGTCTTACTGTGTTGAGAAGGCATATACAAATAAAAGAATATTCCTACGAAGTAGGCTACAGATCGCAAATTGTCCGGTAATGAGTCAGTCAGTCAGTCAGTCAGTCCATCCAAATCCTTTCGTCGGCAAAATAAGGAGAACCGTTGACATTAGAACCTTGATTTTTGGCATGAACATGCATTAGGGCATTGTTACCAGCAAGTTCTGATCTGAAATAATTCTGATTAAAATTAGATTGATAATTAACACTTCAGTATATTGTTATAGATATATGTGAACTGTAGCCTTTAACGTGTATCCTATTTCACGTTGGCCACATCAGGCTCGAGCCTTCAAATTCAGGTCAAATTACCCACAGCTAAAAATACCCTGTCCCACTGTATGCCACATGGCCCTATTACTGAGGTTAATCTTAACTACTGCATATACCCTCAAACAATCAGCGCTGTTTCCATAACTTAAATTGTTAAACCATATCATTGAAATAATATAATATAGGTGTTGGTCTTGAGTTGAATTACCGTAAACTACATAAATGCTACCTTTCTACTATAGTACTATATATAAAAAATTGTTGTATTGTTGGGAAAATAATGTGATTCAAAAAGTTGTTTTGATCCTGGACAAGGGCACTGAAAACCATTAAAGAGATGTAAATGTATTTTCACACGTAAAGCTTGAAATCTACTGAACCTATATTATTCAATCTGTTTCCTTTAGTTAAAAAATTGTAAAATTAAATCGGCGATCGTTATTTATTTTGGAATGAAGGCACATTAGGAGACTGTTACCAACAAGTTCTGAGCTGACCTACTTTTGATGAAAATTTCTGGTGATTTTTGATGAAAATCACTGGCGATTCTGACTTGGGCGGTGCCCATCTTAATATAGGCAGGATTTCAACTGGGGGTGGGGATTTCCAAAAGTTCAGTTCGCGTTCGAGTCCTAATGGCTACTGTACTTCGTAGGTCCTGTGACGTTAGTCACACTGCCATGTGATTTGAATAATTATCAAATTACAGCACTGTAAAAGTTTGGAGACTTCCCTATTGTACATGCCTTCCAGCTGAACAAAAGACCTGAACCATGATATTTATTGAGTGACAAAGCTGTGCGAGAAAAATACAAAATCTATCTTTGTCTGAAAGCAACTGCATTTTCTCTTTTTCTCTCATTCATCGCTCTATATATATTAATCATATTAAAGGTGAAATGCAAAGGTTTTTAGATTTTTCTCTTTATAGTTTATGTAGGTTGAATAATGATAGATATGTCGGTCTTCCCACTTAGCTTGGTTTAATTTGAAGTAGTTTGTCTCTTAGATTCTTTTAATAAGTTGGTAGTACCCCAAGCCCAGCTGAATTCCGACTGTGAAACGGCTTCGCTTATCTTTCCTTGATTGTGATGTCCTGTCAGACCAGCCTCCCAAAGACTGAACATTACATTCACCTTTAATTTATAGACTCACATGGTCACATTTATACAAACCAATGGATGATTTGGTGCTGTAAGTAACACGAGCAGCAAAAGGCGAAAACAGTGTTAAAATCTCTGTTTGAAATACATTTTTTATTGTTTCAGCAAAAAACTATGACGAAGAAACTATGAATCAACAGAGACAGATTGAAAAACAGGTATGACAAACTAGTTTATTTTTGCCTGAAACAAGTCCAGATATGTAGCAATTCCTCATCACAACATCAGATTGTTATAGTGATTCTGTGCAGTAAAGATATATACATTGAATGTAAGTGCAATAATTCAGTTACTTACAGACAAAGTACCAAGCAATATGTTACCACAGTCGTTTGTACACATGGGCATCTGATTCAAGTCATCCAGGTATTTGGCTGATACGCATACTAATGTTCATCTTGGACCACATAAATTGTACTGCATGGTCCTGTTCAGAGCTGTGTGCAACAGTGCAAGTACTGAGCAGAACGACAACGTTATACATGATATTTAGAAGCTCAGTCCCGTACTTATTTGATAACCCACTGAATCATTTACTAAAGTCAACTGTCGAGTTCCTCAAGTTGAAAAATATTTTCCAATTTATCGCTTAGTAATTAGAGCATTTCCACAAAGTGGATGCTCTTATGTTTTCATGAGAAACGGCTCCGCCGCCGCGACTTTAAACGTGAATATCTCTGAAACCGTTAAATATTTTCGGGTCAAACTTTGTGTGTTATCTCATTAGGCCTGGGAAATTTGCCTGGTTGTGTTTCGATAGCTGATGCTCACCACTAGGTGGCGTTGTAGTCAGAGCATAGGTAAACCTTTCTGTGACGATTTCGTCTGAACGACTTGTTTGATTTCTATGAAATTTTATTACAATGGTCTTGAAGGATAGGCAATGTGCTGAAAAGGTTGTGGTGTAGCTGGCATAATTATAAAGGCATGTTTTTTACATTTCAAAAAAAGATTTTTTTTTGTGAAATAAAAATTTACCATTCGCTTTGAGAAATATTTAAAGATTGTTCTATTCTATGTTGCCAAGCATAAATGTAGGATTGTCGACATGATAATTTTCTTCTGATGTGAATCAAATTGCTATTTAAATGAAAAATCTCAATCATCTGACTTAAGGTCAAAACCTCCATAACCGTTATCATGATTAAAAAATTTTCCATTGAACTTTTATGTGCAGTCTCCCATGTGCTTTAGATTTCACCTGCTTGTTTTTCGTGGTATTTGGTTGTCACTAGGTGGCACTATAGACATGAATGCAGGTAAACATGTGTAACATCATATCTTGTAAACAACATATTTGATTTCCTTGAATTTTGAGTATAATGATCTTGCGAGATAAGCAAAGAACTGACAAGATTTTGGTGGTGTTGGCGAAATCATGGAGGCGCGTTTTTGCATCTCAAAATAAGATTTTTTTCACAAAAATGGAAATTTACTTCTTTGAATCAGGGAAAAGTAATTTGAGTTTGCTGAACATAAATATAACATTTCCGGTGTTATAATTCACATCCGTTGTAAGCCAAATGGCCATTTTTTTGTAATACGTGAAATTCACATGACTTGAGTCCAATATCTACATTCTCCAGGCCACATCTGAGGATTTTGCTTCATCATGTAGTTTCGTGATATTGTTCATCATTGGGTGGCACTATAGACAGTAAACTTATATCGCATAATTTATTGGCGTTTCATGAAGTTTATTGTCAGACAGACAAAGGATTTCAAAGGACTGAAAGGTGGGGGTTTTTTTGATTGAAATTGAAGGGCCACCTCCCATATGAATTTGCAGCCCATCAACATAATGCTTGATTTATATCTCATTATACATTCTTTTTTACAATTACTAATTTTTTTAACATTATGGTTTAAAAATGGATTGAAAGGACATTGGTGCTGTTAGCGCAGGCATATACATGCGGCATACAGCATAGTCTGCTAAATATATCTAAATCTAGGCTACATCAACCCCTGCTTACACACATAATGAAAATGCATTCAGAGAAGATACATGTATGCTGCCATCAGTATTGTCAGTATGGAGAATTGCAAGTATTAAAGTGAGCTTGAAATCAGGCCATTTTGGTCAAATAGACATGCTGTAACACTGATATTCTGCTTCACCTTTCAGGTCTCATATTGTAGGCATGTATGTTGATCATTCAGGTGATAAAACCTGTAATGTTTGACTTATTGCATAATGCAGAACTTCATAAGTGGACTATTAGACTATTGCTTGTATCAACAAAGTAAACACTTCATTCCAGAATCAGTGCTATTTCTCTCTCCATTACTGATATAATAATTTCATCCTGTTTCCAATTACATAGTCTCCAGTGGCTGTGAAGCCCTGGGCTTCCAGATGTCTGGGGATGCATTCTGGTCAATTTTCAATGAATAAAATCACAAATTATCACTCTGTAAATGCTCAATTTTTGGTTTTATGTAAAGGTCCCAAGAATTTATTTGAAAATCGAGATGTGAAATTGCACATACCATTGGCATTGCATTTTTACAGCATAGTTACAAATGTTGATAATTATTTTTTTAACTGAAAGAGTAGAAAGATTTTTGAAGTGGAACTTCTACATACCTGCTATATGGCACATCCCACCTGGGAATTTTTTTACATATATCTAATTGAAGTAATCCATTGGAACCACTGATGATTTTCCAATAATAGAGAAGAAAAGCCACTCCGAGTAGGGATGACAATTACATTCTATATATTTCACAATTAGTTTTAGCATCTTCAGCAGTGAACAAAGTTACAAACAGCTCCATACGCACAGTATATATACAAGGCATAATGTGATCTTAGCCAATACACAATTATGAATAGATAAGTCAGTAAATTATGTTAGTCAGTTTGGACGGATATTAAAATGCTGTCATTTTCAGAAATTAACCTGACAGCGATCTACAAATGGTGTGATTCAGGTGATACAATACACACTGTAATTGATGAAAACAATACATAATCTGCTTATTTGGCAAGAACTAAGTAAACTGAACACAAATGAATAAAGTATGGTGATGTAGTGGGTATGTACCTACATTGAATATTTCTACATGTCATGAAGTTTAGATAAGGACTGTCATTTTAAGATAATATAGGTATAATTTACTTGGCAATCCACATCAGAAGAAAACCTACAAATGTTGTAACTCGTATGTTTCATATTATATTCCCATGCGAGTTACAACATTTGTAGAGTGTGTATTGTATCACCTGAATCACACCATTTGTAGATCACTGTCAGGTTATCGCTTAACATTTAACAATTACTGAAAATGACAGCATTTTAATATCTGTACAACCTGATATAATTTACTGGCTTACCTATTCATAAATGCGTATTGGCTAAGATCACATTATGCTAACATCACAGAATACAATTGTGATTCTTACTCGGAGTTGCTTTTCTTCTCTATAATTGAAGTAAAATGGTGTGTTCTTGTGCATTTTGACAGAATATTTAGACTTTGACGATGATATGTAATGATGCCCCAAAATGAACTGAATTTTCCGTGTCATCTGTCTGTCTGTCTCTCTGTCTGCCCATCTTTCTTGTCATACCACATACGTATGCAGCTGGTGATGGATCAGAAGCCTAATGAAATTGCTTGACCTTTACCTGTTTTTTCGAAATCAAATTTAGCATTAGCAATAATTTTTAAAGGAGTGAAGATAGGCTCTCCAAATTTATAATACTTGCGCAATTGGTGACTGACTAGAAGCCTATCCCAGTTGACTGAATCTATTTTCTCAGGTTATATACTGTGTATTATGATATAACATGAATTAGAGCTAGGCATTCTAAATTGATACCACATATGCAACTGATGATGGACCTGAAGTCTATGAATATGACTGACATTGACTTATTTTCTCAAGGTCAAAAACTGTTTGATAAGTCACATGTTAACTGTCAATATACACTTCCAATCTAACATTGTCATCATTTTGTTGTGGCTGTGGTTTTTCTTCCAGAACAATTTAGCGAATTTTGCATGTGTTCCAACAGCCTCATGCTTCAACAGTAACTTAAACCATGCTGTATCGGCTGAGCTGTTGAAACACCCTCCATTTCCTAGCTCTGACTGCATCACTGTCAAAATATGGGTACCAAGACACAGTGATAGATCACACAGCCAGTGAAGGTTCCCGATTTACACATGTACATTGAATGTCGTTATTGCCTAAGTAGTATTAGCAGCATTTTACAACAACAACAATTTGCTGACTTACAGTGAAAAATTATAGTGAAAGGTATCTGTTTTTTGTTGTTTGGCATTTTTATTTGCTGGCATTGTTTGAGATAGAATACAACAGCCTAATTCATACAATCAGGAATAAAAAGGGGGTTAAAATCTTTATGTTCAAACTTTTGTAGGAAATATAGACGTGGCAATTTGAAATTTTATTTTTATTCGATTTTTTAATGTCGGTGGGCCCATGAAACGCAAAATAAAGTTGGTGTTGCCTCACACTGGGTTTCGACCATTGATGAAGAAATCTCTTCTCAGAGGCACTTCTACCAGGGATGATTCCTGATTGCTCATCCTCCAGGGGTATGTGCCTCACCCTCTGTCCCATCCTAAAAACAATTGCCACCCCTAATAGGGGGTGTGCCCAAATTGGGGAGATCTAAAGCCATGTGACTAGTAACAAAATATGTGTTACAAAATTATCTGGGGAAATGCTCTTCGCCCGTGTTTCACACGAGCTTTCATTGAGAAATCTTTACCATCTCGATAAATGTCGGACTTGCACTAAAATTCAAGTTAATCCTTTGACAATAGATCTGCCCCCATAGCTCCAGCAGGTGCATTGATGTGTGACTCCCAGCGGTTCGTTCTTATACTATCTTTCCTGGATCTCTACAGCATATATTGAATCAATGATAACTGAACTATTTTTGACCAAAAGTTGCCAATTTTCGACCTTAAATATAAGCATAGTTGTCCTTTCTTGGAATAGTAGGATAATTTGATCCATATTTACACAGTTATTAATAGATTGGGAATGCAGTCATAAATGATCAGTACTGTTCAGTTACCATACAATACTTAATAATGCTCAGTCACATTCGTGCAAGACTGTGGCCGCGTATCATTTATGATTAGGTCCCACTTATCACGTTTATAAGTGAGTCATTACGAAGTACTATACCATGAACATTTTTTATGTCTTTATAGATAGCAGATGAGCAGCTCCTAGTGAGTGAGAGACTGTCATTTGACCAGCTGATCAAGGAATTCACAGAGGAAGATAGAATATACAGAGTTAAAGTAGAGGTAAAGTTCCCCACCACTAGCCTGACTAGTGGATTACAACAGGGGTCTACTCTGGCATGGTAATAATCTCATTATAGACAGGGTACTTTGTAATATTATAATTCTCTACGAAGGTGTATCTAGAGTTCTGTTTGGTACTGTAATCTGTAGTATTTCAGAACTACATTGTAGGGCCTACATGAAAATCTTACGTGTAGGATATGAACTTTACCATCACCACAGAGATACTATTGACCAATTTCAAGTTCAGCTCAGTTTAACCCAATGGGCAGTCTGAATTGGATCCCTGGAATGATATCGTCGCTTTATAGTTTAAATTTTGCCAAATGTGATGTTAAATCTAATTCTCACCCTCTCTCTCTCCCTGGGATGATACCACATGTGGTAGATAGCTGGAACATTATGTAGCAATTGGGGAATGGAGTGTATCACAGCTTGGGTATTTTACGCAAAAGTAGGTAAAGTGAGTGGATGTTGGCTCATCTGAACCAATTTTGTTCTGGCACATAGGGATTGGGTAGGCAGTGACACATCTGAAGGATGGATGGTGACTTATCTGAAGTGATTGGATAGTAGTGACACAGCTATTAGAAGAGATTGGATAGGGGTGTACTTCAAGTGGGAAGCAGTGGTACATCTGAATTGATAGGTATAGTGGCACATCTGAAGTGGGTGTGCAGTGGCACATCTTATTTGGATAGTAGCATATCTGGAATGCATAGGTAGTGCCATTTCTGAAATAAAGAGGTACTGGGACATCTGGAGTGGTGGGTAGTAGCACATTAGATAGAAGTGGGCTTTGGTACATCTGAAAGAGGTGGAGGGATAGTGGCATATTTGAAATTTATGTGTAGTGACACATCTGAAGGAAGCATGCAGTAGCATATCTAGAGTGAATGGCAGGTGGGGTCTGAAGGTGGCACATCTGGATAGATTCAGTAGTGACAAATATTGTCTAACTGAATTGTCACAGCTGAAGTGGCACATCTTGAATACATGGGTAGTGGCATATCTGAAAAAGAGAGGGAAGTGGCACATTGATGTTAGTAGGTAGTTGTGCATGAGAGATTGTTCAAGTAATCTCATGTACTTTGCTCTTGTTTCAGGATCTTCAGAACAGATATCAATATTTCCGCAGAACTAGGGGCGATGGAAACTGCTTCTTTAGAGCATTCGGGTTTGCATATATGGAATCTCTCCTAAAAGACAGAGCAGACCTACAAAGGTGAGAAATTCCATCATCATTATCTATCATGGTGCGTAAGTGGCACATGGAAAGCAACATGAAAGGTTTTGAGACCAGTATTAAAAAAATTTGATGCATTTCTCATCTCTTTTCTGGGAACATATTGAAAGCATCTCTGTCATGTCTGTTGGGAAATATAGTTTATATCTTAGCACACAATAATGTTTGTGAAAACTGCTGTTGTGATATTATGTTTTTGCTTTGTTCTCCCTCCACAGCACTGAAGTTTGTCCAGATGATATCTTTAGTTCACTTCGTCGATCCTCTTGAAAGTTTACCGCTGTGTTGTCTGTGTTAACCCAAAGAAACCTGTTGATTTTAGGATAAAAGGTTCTGGTCACAGTAGACAAAAAATTATATTTTGATGTATGCTCTATTAATTTCACAGTTCACAGAGGTATTGACCATGTAACCGTGAAGAAGTCATATTATTTTGGGTCCAAAGATCAAATTCACAATCTTGCACGGCGGGGTTCCTATAGACACATCGTCTACAGTTCTGTTCTATCATGCAAATTTTGATTGTGCTGCTTTGTTTTGTAGATTTAAAGATGTAGTCATTAAAAGCAAGGACAATTTAGTTGCTCTAGGTTTCCCACAGTTTACTATTGAAGATTTTCATGAAACGGTAAGAGAATTTATGATGATGCAAGTAACACCAAAAATGCTAAAATCTTATGAGTTGGCACAGTATCACTAATATATTCTTTTCACTGTTAATTCATTGAAGATTTCTGTAGATGCATTTATTCAAGTCTGCAGTTATCTTTGCTCCAAGTACTTTTCAATTTTACATTTTTACTCCTGTGCCCGATTGGGCTCAGGGGTATTGTTGTCACCCCAACCGTCCGTCTGTCCATCTGTCCGTCCGTCTGTCCATACTCTTTTCTTCCAGACTTCATATTATCTTGAGAACTACTGAAGGCAGGCTGACGAAACTTCTGTCCAGTATAGAATGTAATCTGTGGATGTGCCTTTTGCAATAACTTGAGGATTCCTTGTCAGATTCTTGTCTGATTTGGTATGCTGATACAACATTGTTACAAAACTGTTCCATTCTCTGCATTGCCGCGACGTCCCGCATACGGTGCAGGATGCTCAAAGTATGATGTCGTTAACGTCATTGACGTCAAAAGGGGCAGCACAGAATTCTCTCCCACTGTAGAAAGCTACAATTGAATCCTCTGAGACAGAATGCGAGTGAACTGTTGGGGGAAAACTTTACTACGTTTTATTATTCACATCGTTATCTTGAATATGACATACACTTACACAAGTGCCACAGTTACATTTTAAGGGGCAGAGGGGTTGTAGCACCTCTGGTGTCTCATGTTAAACTTTACTCCAGGCATCAATCTTGGATATCTCAGCTAATCTTGTCTATTGATTAGATGAGAGGAATGTGCATGATAATCTAAGAGCTATCTTTATTTCTAGTTTATGGAGGTTGTGGATAAAGTAGAGACTGGTTGTCCGATACAGGAACTGCTGGACAATTTCAACAATCAAGGTCTCTCCGACTACTTGGTTGTATATTTGAGGTAGGTCATACAATAGCTCTCCTGTACTGTTCATTTGACATGAAAGTCTTGTACAAGAATTGAGAAAATTAATTAGTACCAGTGATAAACTTGTGCTATATTAGTTCTTCCTATAAGAATTCGTAAAATAAAAATTTTACATAGTGGGTTTGTACAATTCCCCAAAGCTTGAAAATAAACATGGTGTCAAGGGTGTCTCTAGGTGGAGTCGCCAAGTGCGAACGACCCTCTGAGCCCAAAGCATATGTTATTCCCTTATATTGGACAGCACTCTACTGAGCCAGCTCCAATAAGTAAGCATAGGAAATGCTCCCCCCCCCCACCTTCAAGAAATCCTGGCAATGCTCATTGTCATAATAGAATCGAGTAGAATAGAATAGAATAGAAGCTTTATTTATAAAAAACTCGGTCAGCCATCATCTATCGATGCTCTTCCTGGGAGCCGAGTGCTATAACAATCATAATAACAAACAGTGTATAGGATATAAAAAATAGAGCTCACATTCTAACACAATAAGGATCATGTTTTGGCAAAAACATCCTCGTAAATGTATTTAAAACATTCGTGTTTAAACACAACCAAAGATGGACTGTTTCTGACACGGGATGGCAGAAAATTCCACGCCACTGGGCCCGAGACAGAGAAGGCTCTCTTATAAAAATCTGTTCGTGAGAATGGGACATATAATTGATCTATATTTACATAGGATCTAGTAAATCGGGTTTGTCTACTTTTAGACAATATAAGCTTGTCTTTTAAATAAGTAGGAGCAGATCCGTGTAAGCTGCTGTACACCAGGACACATTCGCTGTACATTACGTGCTGTTTAAATGGAAGCCACTTTAATCGCTTGTATAAGTCGGTGGTAGAAATTTCGAAACCACAATCTAAGATTAACCGAGCAGCTCGTTTTCTTAGTACCTCAATTCTGTAGTAGTAGTAGATGTAAACAAGAGAAAACAACATTCATCTCCCCTTGCAAGATTTGCCACTGGAAACTGAAGAATCTTATGCAAGATTTACGGGCCTTGTAGAAGTCCAAAAATCTGGATTTTCCTTTCCGGTCAACTCAGGAAAAGAAAAAGAAAACAGGTTCTTGCCTCTGCTTTAATCCATCATCTTGTCAGGAGACATAGGATTATGTTTCTGGTTCATTTCTCCATAAGAGGTGGCATCTGCTGGCCAGTTTAAACATTTTATTCCAAGACAATGAAATCTAAAAAACTTCATTACCTGGTCTGTTAAATACCTTCACTTTGATGAGTCTACTTTCTTAGCATTGCAGATGGGTTTGCACTTTTTCACTCTCTGTAAATGACCGTATAATCTAATCTCTCCTGTGGAGTGTATACGGTAAATTCTGTATTAATTCACATTCTGAATTGAATTAAAAAACAAATGATTTGCTCTGCTGAAAACTCATCTTCATGATACTCCAGAAACAATAACTTGTATGTTCTGAATTTGTCTTAATGTATAAATGTAAAATTAAATAGATTACAATTATGTATATCTGTATTTTACGTCACTGAGACAAATTAACAGTACCAGTTGGGTACATTGTGAACTTTTTTTTAGTTTTGAAATCAGGTAGGCCTAATACACAATCCTCCGACGCCCGAAGGGCTAAAGGGGGACTATAGTATTGGGGTCTGTGCATCCGTCCGACTTCGTTTCAGACAATAACTTCTGAAAAACTGAATAGATTTTTTTCAAATTTGGTATGTGGGTGCCATGCCTCAAGATCTCCCTTGGGATTTGTTTTTCACGCTGATCCACTTATAGGTGGCGCCACCTGGAGGCCAAGTTAAAATTTGGTTTCTGGACAATAAATTCTGAAAATCTGACCGGATTAGCACAAATTCGGTAATTGTGGGTACCTTGCCACTGGATCTCACTTGGGAATACTCTCCATGGCGGGTACTGAATGTTACAGTTCTGAGCCAAGTCGATTGTTTCAATGTCGGAGGGATTCAACTGCTCGGGTTTTCATTAGTTTTTATACGTGGATCCATTGCGTTTGTTTAACAAATATATATTTGATTACAGATTATTAGTTTCGGGACATCTCCAAAAAGAGCATGAGTTCTTCCAGAACTTTATGGAAGGAGGAAGGACTGTCAAAGAATTCTGCAATCAGGTAATACAGCTTTGTCTTTTATGTCACTCAACAGCTGAAATATTGCTGAACGTACCGTTAAATTTGATTCTGTCTCTCCTTGTTGTCTTCTACACTGGAGCCATTCTCTTGTGGTGTGAAGTTCATTAGTGATGCTGTTAATATACATTTGCAGATAGTGATAGTGTTGATTAATATACATTTTGTTAGTCACAACTATTCCTATCAATGATACCTGCAGTTGGTAATCTCACACACTGTTCATTTATTTTCGTTAACTGACTTCTCTTCTTGTGGGAGAAATGAAACTGTTTTGCATCTTTATTGGAAAATTAAATTAAATCACATCCTGTGATTAAATTATCTGAAACTTGAGGATACTCCTTTTTGAATTTCACATAAATATTCAATTTCAGGAAGTGGAACCAATGGGTAAAGAGAGTGACCATATACACATCATAGCTTTAACCTCATCTCTCGGTGTACCTGTCCGTATAGAGTACATGGACCGTGGAGAAGGCAACAAAGTCACCTGCCATGAATTTCCCGAAGGTTCCAAACCAGTTTTCTCCCTTCTGTACAAACCCGGACATTATGACATCTTGTATAAATGAGATTTTTTGCGTAACTTAAAAACTTTTTTATATTGTTGGACTCAGTGCAAGAACATTGTCAAGTCCTGGCCTTGAGTGGAGGAATTTGTGTGTGGTTCCAGTTTCAGGAGACTGAAAGTTTGTGGTCTATTCTGCTGGTAGAATCAATCATCAAGTAACAGTCAATACTGGATTGTTTCCAGTTGTAAAAATTCCATGTCCGAATGTTAAATCTGCTGTTTGATGTGTAAATGGTATTGTCGTTTGACAGTTCTGTATTAATTTGTCTATGATGCCCGTATGCCAATGGTAGTAGCTGAATGATGAAAATCTCAATAGTATTATGGACTTTGAGACATATGTGGCCTCTTCATTTTTCACTATGCCCAGTCGCCAACCGGGATGAATTTGGCTCGTATTTTTAGCCTCAGGTTTTCCAGTAATTTTGCAGGCAGTCTATATTTAGATGAACAGGACCACCTCAAACTTGACAAGATCTTTTGAGAGATGCTATCAAAGTTTGGAATCATGAGTTCCAACATGTCCAATAGGAATATATGTGGGACGAACAGGATTATATAATCTCTGCATTGGTGGTATCATATCGGTGAAAATTTGTATGTGAGTATCCTAGTTATTACACTGGTGTGTCATGGCTTGCCATATTAACGACTGGAAATTTTCATTCCCGACCAAAGATATTATCTATGATCAGTCATGATTGATAGTCAATGACCGATTATACATCTGATTATCTTTGAAGGTGAGATGCAAAGGTTTTCATTCTCTCCATTTTATATTCTTCTTGGGCTATAGTTAATGATGGAAGTATCAGCCTATCTACTTTGTTGTCCCCCGCTACTTAGTAGGGGGGGGACTTAGAAACACCGGTGTCCGTAATTCCATAGTTCCGTGATTCCGTAAGATTTTCTTGTCCGGACAATAACTCGTGAACGATTCAACCGATCAACTTCAAACTTGGGGTGTGCCTTGACATTGGCGAGAGGACGGTTGGGATTGTTTTTCAGCAATGTGCGTAATCCAATATGGCCCGTCAGCCATTTTGGATTATAAGCAGTACGATCTTAGATTTTCTTGTCCGGACAATAACTCGTGAACGATTTAACCGATCAACTTCAAACTTGGGGTGTGCCTTGACATTGGTGAGAGGACGGTTGGGATTGTTTTTCAGCAATGTGCGTAATCAAATATGGCCGCTGTCAGCCATTTTGGATTATAAGCAGTTCGATCTTAGATTTTCTTGTCCGGACAATAACTCGTGAACGATTTAACCGATCAACTTCAAACTTGGGGTGTGCCTTGACATTGGTGAGAGGACGGTTGGGATTGTTTTTCAGCAATGTGCGTAATCAAATATGGCCGCCGTCAGCCATTTTGGATTATAAGCAGTTCGATCTTAGATTTTCTTGTCCGGACAATAACTCGTGAACGATTTAACCGATCAACTTCAAACTTGGGGTATGCCTTGACATTGGCGAGAGGACGGTTGGGATTGTTTTTCAGCAATGTGCGTAATCTAATATTGCCGCCATCAGCCATATTGGATTATAAGCAATTGGATCTTAGATTTTCTTGTCCGGACAATAACTCGTGAACGATTCAACCGATCAACTTCAAACTTGGGGTGTGCCTTGACATTGGCGAGAGGACGGTTGGGATTGTTTTTCAGCAATGTGCGTAATCCAATATGGCCGCTGTCAGCCATTTTGGATTATAAGCAGTACGATCTTAGATTTTCTTGTCCGGACAATAACTCGTGAACGATTTAACCGATCAACTTCAAACTTGGGGTGTGCCTTGACATTGGTGAGAGGACTGTTGGGATTGTTTTTCAGCAATGTGCGTAATCAAATATGGCCGCCATCAGGCATATTGGATTATAAGCAATTGGATCTTAGATTTTCTTGTCCGGACAATAACTCATGAACGATTTAACCGATCAACTTCAAACTTTGTGTGTGCCTTGACATTGGTGAGAGGACGGTTGTGATTGTTTTTCAGCAATTTGCGTAATCTAATATGGCCGCCGTCAGCCATATTGGATTATAAGCAGTTGGATCTTGTCCGGACAACAACTCGAGAACGATTCAACCGATCTACTTCATATGTGGGGAGTGCCTTGACATTGTTGAGAGGAGGATTAGGATTGTTTTTCAAGGACGTGCTTGATCCAATATGGCCACCATCAGCCATACTGGATTTCATTGGATTTTAAGCAGTTTGATCTTGTCCGGACAATAACTGGAGTACGATTCAACTGATCTACTTCAAACTTGGGGAGTGCCTTGACATCGGTGAGATGACGGTTTGCATTTTTTTTCAGCGATGTGCATAATCCAATATGGCCACCGTCAGCCATATTGGATTATAAGCAGTTGGATCTTAGATTTTTTGTCCAGACAATAACTCGTGAACGATTTAATCGATCAACTTCAAATTTGGGGTGTGCCTTGACATTGGTGGGAGGACGGTTGGGATTGTTTTCCAGCAATGTGCGTAATCTAATATGGCCGCCGTCAGCCATATTGGATTGTAAGCAGTTGAATCTTGTCTGGACAATAACTCGAGAACGATTCAACCGATCTACTTCATACCTGGGGAGTGCCTTGACATTGTTGAGAGGAGGATTAGGATTGTTTTTCAAGGACGTGCTTAATCCAATATGGCCACCATCGGCCATACTGGATTTCATTGGATTTTAAGCAGTTTGATCTTGTCCGGACAATAGCTGGAGTACGATTCAACTGATCTACTTCAAAGCTTGGGGAGTCCCTTGACCTTAGTGAGAGGACAGTCATGTATTATGTTTTATGGATGTGCATAATCGAATATGGGTGCCATCTGCTGTATTAGATTATGTTAAGCTCATCAGCGATATCTCCATTTTCAAATCATACTGTTATCAATGATATGAGATATCATCGACTCCAAAAAATCGACCATAGAGGTCCATGGCCCCCACCATAACTGGTGCTGCTAGCGGGGGACATGGACCTCTATGGTCGATTTTTTGGTTTTACGTGAAGTATTTCGTCTCTTAGTAGTTTTTACCCCTCAGCCCAATTGGGCTAAGGGGTATTGTTGTCACCTCATCTGTCTGTCCGTCTGTTCTTTTCCCCAGACTCCCATATCTTGAGAGCTACTGAAGGCAGGTCAACGAAACTTCTGTCCAATATAGAATGTAATCTGTAGATGTGCCTTTTGTATGTTTCGTTGGTCAGGTCCTCGTCTGTCTAGTCTGTCTGTCCGTCCACTTTTCTGTTCATCTGTATCACGGTTTAATTCCAACATTATGTATTATGGGCCTTCTTGTGGTAAGTTTCTAAAATCTAGTGGTGGTCAAATCATTTACATAATAATTTCTCTGTATTCAGAAATGTTGCTTCCATTCTCCTTCCAAAATATTCATGGAATGTTGCAAGCGTTCTACCTGATCTCATAAATCTACATATTACATGCACCAAAACAATTTTTCTGGTCAGGGGAGGTAACCACATTGAGAACTGAGTTGTATAATGTACTGGAAAATGTACATGTAGCGCGAGTTTAAATCTACAATTTAAATCTTCACAACTGTTTCTGCTTGTGAATTACCATTCATCAATTACTCGGCTTTAATTATGCTTCAGTTGTAATATGTGAAATTTCCACATCTTGGGAACACTTATAAATAGTAGTTTGGTATCCATTTGGGCCACTATCAGCAGTGAACCTTATAGATCTACGTTTATAGTATACAGAGGCTTTATTTTTGAATGAAACATAATAAAGCCAATGTTTACTTGCTATACACTGTATCTTCTGAATTAATGTATGAAACTTCAAGATGTATTAGGTGTGCACGAAATGAATCTATCCAACTTGATAACGAAAGTAATTTGTACTACATGTACAACAACAATAAATTGTATTACATCAACAACAAAATGTGTGTTCAGGTTCCTGTTGCTTCAATGCATTTGGCTGAGAAGCAACAGGAACTTGATAATGTGATGTCTAGCGCTGTAATATCACTTGTCTTTATTGCACCATGTAAGCATTCTGTCTGTGTCTTGTGCGCTGTCCTCAGTGTTTTATAGGGTGGATGGAGGGTGTCTGGTTCTATGCTGCTTCAAAGATTTCTTCTTTGAAGTAGCAGGAACACAACTGGGCTGGGTGGTGCTTAGTTGGTTCGTCGTGATATAGCTGAAATATTGTTGAAAGCGACGTTAAATTCTATTCACTCACTCACTCACTCGATTGTCCATCCGTCTGTGTGTCAGTGCATCCATCTGTTTGCCTGTCTGAAATTCATTTCTGGGCAATAACTGGAGCATCGTTCAGCGGATTCTTCTCAAATTTGGTATGCATATACCATGCCATGAGGTGTCGCCTGGGATTGCATTTCGACCACTTTCGCCAATAGGTGGCCCCACCTGGTGGTAAAACCCAATATGCATTTTTGTGCAATTTCATTAGATCCTTTTCAAATTTGTATGAGATGTTGCTTGGGCTGGACTGTTAAGGGGCTGAGGGGTTGTAGCACCTCTGGTGCCTCATGTTGAAAATTGCTCCAAAGTTGGTATCTCAAGTCTCACCGATGTTAGAAATGAAATCTGCATCAATTATTTGGCCTTGTTTGATGTTTGTGACATTATACCAGACCACCAGATCAATACTGTTAACGTTCAGTCTTCGGGCGGCTGGTCTGATGTGACATCACAATGAAGGAAAGATAAACGATGACATTATGCAAATTTGAACTCAGCTGGGTTTGGGGTACCAATTTTTTATCAGCTTTTAGCAGATAAAATACTTCGAATTAAACCAATCGAATTTGATGGACTAATACTACTATCATTGTTCAACCTATATAAAATATAAAAAAAGGAGAATCTAAAAACCATTGCATTTCACCTTTAAATCAACAGTCACTATGCTGGTCATCTTTCCATGGTGCATTATGTATACATATCAGGGATATCATTTCACTGCATCTAACTATTGTACCTCACCTACTTCAAAGTGATAAAGTCGCCATACATGACATGACGTCCTTGTTTTCCCTACATGTATTTTTTTTTCTCATTGAAATCACGTGTGTACATGTACCCTGGTTTGTTTAGGATGTTGAAATGACAAGAGTAACTTTCAATGTTTAAATGACTTCTTTCCTGTCCACAACAGTTTTGGAAGCTGGCTGTTTATTCATGATATGAAGTCTGGTCTGACAATAACTTTTAGTTGGATATAATTCCTTGGAATGAGTTAGTTACACTGACATATTCAGTTCAGTCCATCAGATCATTTAGCTATCCATGTTAATAATTTCATGACTTATCAATGAATGAATGGGTTTCTCATGATATTTTTTATTGGGGTGTGGGGGGGGGGGGGGGGTAAAAGAAATTCAGTTCAAAAACTCGCAAAAGTTTTCTGCAGTTTTATTTTTAGTTTTTCCAGATTTCATTTTCTCACACATTATTGTGCAAGCTCAAGTTTCCAGGAACTTGTCCAATCTCTGTCTAGCATTGGGGGTAGGGGAAACAATGAGTAGATGGTAATGCAAAATCCATCTGGACAATTTAGTGCAGGATTTTTTGTTAGTGCAGTTTTGTGTATTTCATGCCAAGAAATTTACCTTTTGTTGCTCAAATATAAATAATCGACAATGAAGTTGATTAGAATTTAATATTAATTTTTCACGCATTCCATTTGGTTGATGTTGATGACACTCTCTTACCTGGATTGTTTGTTGAAATGATACAGCATCGTTTGTGATAGGTTGATTTTTTTTTTACAGTATAACGTACCTTTATAGGCAGATTCTGTTGCAGATAAACATTTCTGCTAACAAGAGGGAGACATAACCTGGTACATGTACATCTCCATGAAGGAGTCGAGACAAGAATCTGACACCTGTGACATATGTGTTCAACAGAAGAAGCTTTACATACACCAAAACCTCTGAAGTATGACCACTCTGGTTAGCTGTTGATTAAGAAATTTAACCAATTAAGAATGATGTTGTATCTCTTTATGATAATGATATCGTTGTTACTGCTGGTCAGCTTTTCCTCAATTAAATGATGTTAAGCTGTGACTCTTTACAGTCACTGACAGTGTGTTACAAGGGTACCAGTACATTTATTAGTGTATGCTAGCTGATGTTACTACTCCAGTCAGAATGGAAAGGAAATCAGACATATAGTCCATCATTGTACATTGTCATCACATTTGATCAACATTAAAATGGTGAATTCAAATATAATTCGTTTTTCATGGTTATTTGTGTCTGGAGAAGATTATCTCCCCTTGAATCATTGTTGACAAGTCACAATCTCTGATTTACGATCTAATTGTGGTTAACCCTCAGCATAGCAGCAGGTGCATTGAGTCTAAACGTAAATTTGTTGTTCATAGATTCTCGCTCCTGATAACCCTGTTGGAAGCAGGATTTCATGGGAGAATGCTAAATTATAGCCAATTGCCGGATGGTGGTACTGCATTGCTGTCGGTTGTCTATTGTCAGTGTTCCTGCTGTTATGAGAAATCATGGAATTATTATTTGAAAATTAATTTTCCAAGCCTGAAACCGCAAAAATAAACGATGCATGTGTTTCCAATATCAGGGATAAGGGGCCGAAGTGCTCCGCCGTCACTGAGACCAATCCGTCACACAGACCAATGCTGTTTATGCTGGGAATAGCAGGGGGTTGAAAACCTGTGCTCGCTGGTGCGTTATGACTGACGGCCATCGTCCTAAACAATCTATCAGGGTCCGGTTAGGGAGCTCTGCCCAACTGGTAATAGGTCGTTAGTGGCTCTGTGGGCACATCCTCGAACTACTGGGTTATCTCCCTCACGAGGAAAAATCGGAGATAACGCCGTCACAACAGCGAAACTTCCTAGGCGTGGCGTATGACACCAAATTGGTCATTGCTCGGCCACCGGAAGTTCGTTGGCGCAAGATATGTCCCGACATACCTTTGTTCATCAGACATTCTTGCCGTACTGCCATCCAGTTTGCATCAGTAATCGGCCTACTGACATCCACTCAGGATGTCACTCCTCGAGGCCGATTACAGTTACGGCCACTAATGATTTATTTAAATCAGCATTGGCCACACAGGCACAGGAATCCCAAAATCCCTGTCACAGAGGAAGTCAGACATCACCTATCATGGTGGCTAGACCCTCTCAACGTGATGCCTGGTGTAACACTACTTCCGTTTCAAGCTACTCATAAGCTGTTCACGGATGCTTCAATGCAAGGATGGGCGGCACACCTCGGATCCAAGTCGATATCAGGCTTTTGGACTCCGCAGGAGAGGCTATTCCATATCAATGTTCTGGAGTTCATTGCCGTCAATCGGGCAATACTCACATTGATACACGACCTCAAAGGTCAGTCGGTTCTGGTAGCTACACAACACAACTGTCTTAGCCTACATCAACAAGATGGGGGGAACTGGGTCAACCAAGCTTCTGAAGCAGACCGAGATTCTGTACCACCTGTACTGGCAGAACGATATCGTACTTCGTGCCAGACACATACCAGGACATCTGAATGTTCTAGCCGACGCACTGTCGAGAAAACATCAGATTATACCGACGGAGTGGCAGCTTCACACAGACATTCTGCGTCAAATTTTTCAGATTTGGGAACAACCACAGATAGATCTGTTTGCTACTCACCTGAATCATCAACTCCCCCTGTATATGTCGCCTGTACTGGACCCACAAGCAGTGGGAGTCGATACACTGTCGCAGGATTGGACGGGTCTAATAGCCTATGCTTATCCTCCCCTGTCAATCCTGCCACTAGTTCTGCAAAAGATACGCGCGCATCCGTGCGTCGTTTATCTAATTGTCCCTTGGTGGCCAGCTCGTCCGTGGTTTCCCGACCTTCTGGAATTGCTGGTAGACGTTCCAAGACGTCTACCTCTATGGGAAAAACTACTTCGTCAACCGAAGTCAGCAATTTTCCACCACAAACCTCAGGTATTCCATCTGCACGCCTGCAAGTGCTCAGGGATCAGCTCTCTGAGGTTGGGTTTTCTAGGGAAGCTTCGCGAAGAATGGTCGCTTCCACTCGATCCTCCACATCCGCTTGCTATCAAGGGAAGTGGAGGGTCTTCCATGAGTGGTGCCCGTTCTGCCTCTGTTCAGCAGATAGCAGATTTCTTGTTATACCTGTTTCAGGACAAGGGTCTTGTCCCATCAACAGTGGATGGTTACAGATCGGCTTTATCTAGGATTATTAACCTTTCTACGGGCGTTAATCCTGCTTCTGATCCTAATCTAACCTCTCTGGTTAGATCTTTTAGGATTGATAGACTTGTTTCTGTACCAAAACTTCTTAAATGGGATTTAGCATTAGTTCTACGGAGTTTATCAGAACATCCGTTCGAACCTATAACTACGGCCGATCTGAAATTCCTATCTTACAAAACTTTGTTTTTGTTAGCCTTGGCTTCAGCGGCTCGCGTGTCAGAACTACACGCTCTGGATGCTAGGGAAATTAGGCATGATTCTCGATGGACTTATGTTGTCCTTACTACCATTCCTGAATTTGTTGCCAAGAACCAATCTCTGCACAACAGTTCTTCTAGAGATTTTAGGGTTCCAGCTTTAGCTGATTTCCTTTCCTCTTGTTTAGAATCGGACAATCTTATGTGTACGGTTCGTGCTCTTACTGTATATATTAGTCGCACTAAAGTACTACGTGCTGGGCGAAAGCGATTATTTATACCATTTTGTCCCCGGAGCCAACAAGAGATATCAAAGAACACTATCTTTGCTGGGCTCTCCAAAACTACTAGGTTAGCCTACGATGGAGTGTCCACGATGCAGGCTGCGTTGTGTAATGTCTCTGCACATGAGATCAGGGCGCTTGGGGCATCCTGGCCTCTATGGACCAACAGGTCTGTAACCGACATTATGAGGGCCTGTTACTGGAGATCCCACACAACCTTCGCACCATACTACTTGAGGGATATGACACTCATCAAGGACAACCTGTATTACTTGGGACCACTGGTGACAGCGCAACAGATCACCGGGGTTGGGTCGGCACACAGACACTAGAGGCCTGTGTGTTTTTATCGGTTTTTAATGGTAAGAACACGTTTCCTCATAAAAACTTTTCTTTCAAAAAAAGACGTGTATATAACTTCCATTAGGTCAGCACCGATTAGCCTGGGAGGACTGGGCTTACTATAGGGACAGTGTTTACGATACCGTTATATGACCCTGTCACTATTGAGTCTTTATGGAGTCCATTCTTATTTAAGTTTTATGGGCAGCATGAAGTCTCATGCTGACTTCCGTCTAATCCTCCCGCCATTAGTCGCTGTCACTTTGACTTCCCTCCGTCCTGCTATGGGATTCTCGCATATGTCAGTAAAGTCAGTTTTACTGTGCAAAAAATATAAAAAATTTACATGTAATTTTTACATTTTTAAACTAAAACTTACCTTACTGACAGAGTAATGGTCCCACCCGACCTCCCCGCTTGGGATCTTTACATCTAGGCGTAAGAAGTGGAGATCTATTGTGATTGAGTGCTGGCGTGGGTGATTAGGCGGGAAATGAACTGTGCTATTATTTTAATTTCTTCACTTGTTAATCCGTGTTTGCACACGAACGCATATGTCAGTAAGGTAAGTTTTAGTTTAAAAATGTAAAAATTACATGTAAATTTTTTATTTTTCTTCTGGAGTACACTATAGAATGTGGGTACCTGATCGACTTGACTGGCACTGTAGAGTACATTGGGAGGGGATCGGGGCTGTAAACATCAAATTTCGCTGAAAAGTTATGATGTGCATGTGCACTGAAAAAGCAGGCCTGGAGTAGTCTTTTTTGTGTTCCGTGGACCAGATGAGCTGTGTCATATGTGTGGTTTGTATTGGAACTGCTGTCAATCTATGCATGTACAGTCATGAAGTAGTAGAAAAGGGGTATTTGAGTATACATTTTGGGGTAGAGGTGCACCATCCGTGGTCCAAATAGGCCATGATGGGTCTCATTTTGAAGTACTTGTGGGGTAGAGTCAGACTGGGGTGCTTTTTAGTGGAAGTGTAATCATTCTATGCATGTGCAGCCATGGAGCAGTAGAAAGAGGGAACTTGAGGGGACGTTTTCGGGTGCAGGTGGACCACCTGTGGTACGAATGGGTCATGGGTGGTGTCATACTGAAGCGCTCATGGGGTAGAGTTGGACTGTGAATGAAACGCGCATGCGCACTCATGTAGTGGTGGAGACGGGACAGTTTTGGAAATGCGGGCACAATTGGGGTAGCTACCTGGTAGATTTACATGTGTGTGTGTTGGGGGG
>JAVTVY010017757.1:0-68415 GCA_036873755.1 Hanleya hanleyi | reverse complement strand
TGGATGAATACATCCTGAATACATCCCCTCCAACAATTGGAACTCTCCTGGATTGGAGGTAGCTTTTGGTCCTTCTGCCGGAACTATACTGCACTTGACCTCTCCTCCTCAAATCCTCCCCAAATGACCTCTACATCCGGGTGAAATATGGCTCCATTCACGCAATGTACACTACTTATATATATAATTTAATTTTACCGAGGAAAAAAATAATGTTAAAGTCAAAAAAAAAAACAACAACAACAAAAAATGGTCCAGTGCCGAGCATATTTATTGACGTTTATTGCTGCCAACTGACAGCTCCAAGATTCAAGATTCAAGATTCAAGATTTTATTGTACAGACACCAGGCAAAGGCAGAGTACAAAATGTTGAGAGAAATACAACAAGAGAAACAATAAAACAGTGACATGAATATTTATTTTTTTTATTTTTTTTTTTTTTTTTATTTTTATTTTTATTTTTTATTTTTATTTTTATTTTTATATTTATATTTATTTATTTATTATTATTATTTATTTATTTCTCCAGTCGTGAACACTAGCTCATTGCTTTTTACCCTTGCCATACACATCAGGGGACGATGAGATAAAGCAGATGTGTCTGCTTTCAACTTATTTTGTGCAGTAATCTATATCTTAACCTATTCATGCTCTTTGACAGACTAATGCAAAATGGCAGGTTTGTAAAGATCCATCTTCGTGGACAGATGGTTTGTTTATTACGATGACATATACGCATATAAATGTACATACATAAAAGAAAATTCCTGTAAATAAATAATATTCCCCACAAGAATAGATGTAGATATAATGTATACATATATACCTCTGATTCCACATCTTTTTATTCACATATTCACGCTTATGAGTATTAGATCTCATTAGATAGAGTACCGTATTATAATTCATATTTATTGATTAATAAAGATTTAAGATGAGCGATGTATGCATTAAAAGTATGTTAATGTATATTATGTTCAAATATTATATAATCCATAGGTCAATACAAATATTTATAACATTGTTTATTATATGACTGTGCGTGGTACTCTTTCTCCATTGGACCATTCGCCGTCACGTGGCTGTCGCTAATTTTCCATATTGCCTCCGAAGCGGGTCCATAAATGTGATATTGACTCGGTGTGACGTATGCGTCTGCTCAGCCAATGAAAATAGTCGTTTGATTGGCCGTCGGTGTACAATTTGGCTGACAGCAAGTACGAGATCGTCTGGAGCAAAGGAAATACCTTATTATATGCAATATTCTAACTGCTTTCACCAATTTAACGAGAAGGAGACGTCAGTATCCTATAATAAAACAATTATAGTCTTTTGATATCGGTCAATATGTGGTTTTGTGGACCTGCGAAAACAATATTCACCTCGGCCTTCGGCCTCGGTGAATATTGTTTTCTCAGGTCCACAAAACCACATATTGACCTCATCAAAAGACTGTAATTGTATAATATTGATTTTAGTCTTTTCTCTACATGTGTTGTGTATATCCCTTATATTGTTATCAGTAGAATCGCATCCCCTTGTTCCCATGTTCGAACTGATTATAGTTGAACTTTGACTCTTACAAACTTTTCGATATTGGACATGTAAGTTTATTTCCGCTTTGATTACGTCATCATGATATCACTGGGACATTTAATTAATCGCCTCTGCATTGATATACGAGACGAATGGCGAATAGAATTCAACTGGATGAAATAGCTTTGTTGCACATGTGTTTTGTGATGTCCAAAATTAAAATCGAGCTACCTTAACTTCTTGTCATCCTCACAATACCGTTCATGTAAATAGAGATGTTGCGTAACATATGTCTACACTGCTAAGGCGATTGGAATTAAATGATTATATTGAATAATTCTACCTATCGCCTAAACCGTCACGTTGTTACCGACACTATTATTAACAAATAGACACGTGATCAAACATGGCGGTTTTTTTATATGATTCTGATTGATCTAATGTTTCACTTCTTGAAGCCTGATTACGAATCCTTAACCGATTTTTCAACTCTTCCTCACCCTGGTCCTGATCTTGCCGTGCGCACTCCTGCTTATTTGTCTCCTTTTCCTCCGACCTCTGTTCCTACTCCTCCCTGCGCCGCTCCTCTCTGTCCTGTTCCTATATCCCCTTCTGCTTTTCTTCTCCTCTTTCTCCCCATCCTCCCCATCCTCCTCCTTCGTCCTCCTGGTCCTCCTCCTCCTCCTCCTCCTCTTATCTTCCTCCTCCTTCTCATCCTCCTATCTTCCTTCTTCTCCTCCTACTCCTTCTCTCATCTTCCTCCTCCCACTCCTTCTCCTTCTCTTCCTCTCCCTCCTCCTGCTCCTCCTCCTCCTTCTTTTATACCATTCCCCTCCCTCCTCCCTCCTCCCTGAACCCACTACCATGCATGATTGTACATATCACCATGCAATGGCATCGGTTTAATTTTTTTTCAAGGAACAAAGTCAGAGCAGATGCAATAGTTAGTTCCGAAAAGTTTCGAGGGTGATATATCAGTCCGCATTGATTTGCTAATGCTGCGGCATGTCTGGGGACGATGAGAGCATCTATTGCAGTAAATTAAAGAACTGAAAGGAAAGTTATCTAAATATTTATACGCACCCATAGAACATCGTTCGCATTCGCCTGTTGAAATACTTTGCAATGAACAAACCTCATATCAGATATTAAATATGAAGCGCCAAACGTGTTGTTCCTTGTAAAAATAAGAATATTTATTAAAAAAAAAACAACAACAAAAACACAAAAAACACACACACATACACACAAACAAACAAACAAGAAACACACCTGAAACTGACACACCTGTCTATCCGTATATTGGCCTATTTTCATTGATGATGTTTTTATGTAAACCAGGTGTTAGATCTGTGTTCCTGTTTGATGTATCATTGTGATGATTTATTTTCGCTGTCATATTTGTCTGTTGAATAAACATCGATTCAATCAAATAAGACACAAACTCGATGTGATGGTGTCGGTCAGCTGCTCTAACTCTGTCAAATTAATGTTTGATGTTGAAAGTTATCGTCATAGACGGGCTCGGCTCGGGATAAAGCAATAGCCCGATTTGATCAATGCCAAACGGCCGACTAAAATAGAGAGTAGTAATAAAGGCATTATGGAAAAAAGATTATTCACTCCATTCGAATGAAACGTCACTTCCGGTAACTCCTACCATTCAAATATCGCAATATATGCAGAGGATGGGATGATATATATTCAATTCGGCTGAACAAACCGCACCACAACATGACCGTTCAAGACTGTTATGGTCATTTACAATGCAACTTCAGAAAAGCGCCGTAAACATAAAACAATATTCCCAGATCGTGTTGCCGGTGGATTTGGACCAATCAGGCGAAGAATGTACGAATATGTAACAACCGGTCTATTGTCATCGTGTATTGTCTTATAAATATTTGAGAGGTGGGGGAGAAGGATATGGCATAAAGATGTTTATACGAGAGAGTATCCTTTTTAATCCTATGTAATCGTATCAAACTGTTCAACATCAGCATTGGTCAACATTGATCAGCTAATGAATTCTATAGAAACCCCAGTGCATTATGGGGTATCTTTCAGTTTTCGAACATTTGATTGGTCAATACAAAATATTTAAAAAAAGTATTTTCATTGGCAGGGGTAGAATTTGGAAGAATATCCATTTAGTCATTGAGTATCTGTGAAGGTCCATTCATGAACATGGTGACAATTGACCAACAAACAATCAGCAGACGGTCAATTAGGGTCGATGGCCACTATGTGAGGTTTTAATGGCTATCTATATATCCATAGGCCTACTTCAGTCCTGTCTGGTGAGAAATTAGTACTGCCTGGTGGTTCCGGGCCTACTCGGTCCTGCCTGGTGAGGAATTAATACTGCCTGGTGGTTTCGGGTATATTCGGTCCTGCCTGGTGAGGAATTAGTACTGCCTAACAATTCCGAACAGGCTGTTTTCATAAATAGATTAACAATATACCGGTACTAACTTCCTTATGGAGGACCACTAACTACTAGGTGTCGGGTCGATAGCTGACGATAGCTTCACTTGGTATTCGCTGAAATCGCAATTCTTACAGCGACTCCTGGTGGCAAAGTGCAGAAAGGATGACGTCATCATGTAGGCCATACTTTGATTAGTGGATATATCAAAGAATTATTCATACATCATGTGTGATATATTCTTTCCTCAAATAATTACTGGTCACCAGTTGTGACAATAAGCGTCAACATGCTCGCTACTACTTTGTTTTGAGTGACAGAGTCGCCCGTTATTGTCCTGGCGACCTGACAATCGCTTATGACACAATTGTCGCAATTGTGTCATTAAAATGATGGGTCGAGAACTGGCTGGCCCGTGTCAGACTATAATTTGCCTGGATGGATGAGTATCATGTATATGTCATGGCGCTTCGGGGCGACAGCAATACGGAAAAAGACGGCACTGGGACCTCACTTGTCAATGTAAGCACCGTCGAGATGTGACTGAAGAATTGTTCAAAACGACGTTACATCCTATATTCCGATTTAGGTGAACCGTATGTAGGTTCAATTCTGCTGCTGTACTTTAAATTACCGTAGTTATGATGGATATTTAACAGGGCACAGGACCGAATATGTCGAATAGTTTGTACATGGCAGTGCTCTACAAATGCGATGTTCTTGATATTAAAACGGACAATCTTTGGACGACGATTCACTAGTGAACGTCGAACCTGAAGCAATGATAATGCAGATGTTATACGATGTGTTTCCCTTCTCCATATATATTTACCTGGACTATATAACCAGAGATTATGTTCCACCTAGAGATAATTAACGATTTAATATATCCACACAATTTATTTCAGCTAATCCTTTTAATCGAAACCGAACTCCCGCTAATAGCGGATGATTAAAGGTATTTGCTCGTGTTTCACTGGTTATATTTGACTGTAAGGGAATCCGATCGTGTCGAACGTGACGTTAATCGGATTTCAAGCAGTCTGCATTATTTTGTGCCGCCCAGTGTAAGCTGATCGATAGCAAAGAGGATCTAGGAATTAATAACTCCGGAAATAGTGGTAAAATAATCTTCTCATTATTGTTAACGTTTTATAGTCCATTACACGTGTAACGCTATATACATAGGGGGATAATAATATCATGCCGTTTTGAAGGATTTCATTAGCGCCTAAAACTTGGAATAAATCTTCTTTACATCAAAATTTCAGATGTCCTGAACAGTTTTCCAACCAATGCCTTTAGGGCATACTAATCAGCTCTTCCCGGATATTCGTGATAGTTTGTTAATTCAACAGTATATCAAAATCAATGTCATTATGATCCATATGCGTGGTCAGTTGATATATCGACGCCATCTTTGCTTCTATTATGTTTTCATGACATCATATTATTCTCGTCGTTCAAGATCATTCGTCATATAACAAATGGATTGAACAGAGTGACGGGTACTTTAGAGGGTGTTTTTGAAAGAAGGTTTTTAGGACTACCAAAAGTGCAACCTGTAACCATCTCGGTCATCTATACACGGTAAGACTGACCCTGGGATCGTGTGTATCCATGTTCAGCCTACTTTCGGCAACTGCAAGAGGGAATTTCCAGAAATCAATACCACGTGACTTCGTCAGCCAATCAGCTAAAGTCTGCCGACGTAACCCCAACGTAACCCGCCATTTTCGAGTCATGTGATGTCCTACTTGTTCAAAATTACAGATCTACCACACCTCTTGGATGATACGAAAGTTATTCATACCTATATATTTTGCAAGCCCAGGCAATATCTGTTTCCGAAGTTGTATGAAAACCTGTAATTTATCAGATTTCTCTAGTCTGTTCTCCGCCGGATGAAGGCCGAACAGAATCCGGTGAAATACCGGATATCGCTCCGCGATAATGGAGACACACGATTCGCAAGCCATATGGATGGCGAAGTGTACGCAAATGCCAAAAGTGGTTGCAAATCACGGGACTGCATCCATTTTTGGTAGTTCGAGAGACCGGTACCACAAAAGGAGTAGTTCAAAATACTTTATACGTGATGTTTCAAAGTACTATAACATAAGCATTTGGAACTACAAAAAGTGGATGCAGTCCAGTTGCAACCACTTTTGTGGATGCAGTCCAGTTGCAACCACTTTTGTGGATGCAGTCCAGTTGCAACCACTTTTGTGGATGCAGTTCAGTTGCAAACACTTTTGTGGATGCAGTTCAGTTGCAACCACTTTTAGAGTTCGAACTACCATAATTAGTATATTGATCTACAACTTTAGATAGATTAGAATCACACTTGAGCACATCATCATTAGTCATGGTTCGTCTAATCCGAGCCTGGTAAAAATCACTTTCTGGATTTTGTACCAAAGATGAATCTATAACAGAGTACAGTAGTCCTTCCTTTGTATATGTGCTTTTATTGAAAACTTGAAATAAGTCTTCCATTAATTATACCACTAAAGATACGCTATCTCAAAGCCTTTCAGATGATAGTGGCTATTCGCTGTTACATTGTTGTTTGAGCTATCAAATTTCTTTGCCGAAATTTTTTTTCTTCTTTTTTTCCAGCCATCGCAAAAAAAACTCTCAGGCAAAACCAAATTTCTACTTTTTTCTGGCCAAAACAAAAAATGGGAAAAAATTATCTTTTTTTCAGCTAAGTTTTAGTAATACGGACCCCGTGTTAATCGACCAATGAAAAATAGCCAATCAAAAATAACACGTTAATCAACCAATGACAATTAGCCACTAGCCATATAAACTTACACCAAAAAAGAAGATTTTTTTTGCGGCAAAGAATTTTTATTTTTACCATGTCCTTTTTACGGCTGCATATCTAACAGTGTATAATTAAATGCCGGACAATTATAATCCGTGCGATACAGATCTTATATCAGACACCTTGTCTTTTGTCTGCAGAGCATCATGGATACGATCTTCAACGTACGTGTAGTATAAGAAGCATATCCACAAGGGATGAAAATTTACTCTACTCGACTTCAACTGTTTGGAGAGCGCCTGAACCATCGATTTCGGCGTAACATACCGATAGATTCCGCGAAAGAGTCTCGTATCAAATGATATCATCCATATTCTTCGAAACTGTTTAAATCTAGTACCGGTACTTTAGAATTTGGTAGCATAAAAGCCATTAATAACAGCAGTCGTGTGTTCTGTGTTTAAGTCAGCAATTATTAGGGGATTAACTTGAGTGGGTAGGACTGGGACTCGCCGTGGTATAATCGTGCGCAGATCACACAAAAATGTGTCGTGCACACAAAGAGTCGAAAGATCAAACGACGCCGCGGGATTGTTATTATAACTTCATCTTGATATAGCCATCTTGTTAAGGTTTAAAGCATGGAATGTGACATTACAAACTCTAATCATATTTGACAGAGTGCCCAGAGAGCTTATGGTGTCGCTTATTATAATTCAGAAACAAACAAGACAGATGATGCGAGAACACGTTTCTTTATTTTCTGTGACTCCCACTCAGAAATAAATGATTGTTTATTAAAATAAATCGTAGTTTCTAAACCAGTTTCATTTACTAGGGTCATTTACGTGTTAATACATGGGTAATGTAGTTTTAAACAGTCTTACAGTCTCAAATATGGCAGTGTGACTAACGGCACAGGACCTACGAGGTAGGGTAGGCATTAGGACTCCGACGCGCACTAAACTCTGGGAAATGCCCCCCGCCCCCAAGTTGAAATCCTGCCTATATTAAGATGGGCACAACCCAAGTCAGAATCACCAGTGATTTTGTTCACCTGAGTAGGTCAAATTTTCATCAAAAGTAGGTCAGCTCAGAACTTGCTGACAACAGTCCCCTCATGCACGTTCATACCAAAAGGTCCTTATTTTGCTGGAGAAAGGATTCGGGAGGACTGACTGACTGACTCATTACCGGACAATTTGCAAATGAGAGCCTACTTCGTAGGAGTTTACCAAACTTTGAGATAAAATCTATGGGTTTGCTTTTAAAAATACCTTTTGTGGAATGTAAAGTCTTCGCCTTTTCTGTTGCAACATCTTTTGCAAAATTTAATGCCGATTTAACATGGGGAAAACGGGACCCAATCTGTAGTAGCAAAAGCGTATTAACTCCAGTATAGATAAAAATCCTGTGACGTCATCGCTGATTGTAAACAGACTGCGCGCATCTGCTTGAGGGCAAAACATTGAAAGTTTCAAGGGAGACAACTCGATTAACATGCAGATTTATAGGCAGTCGTCCCAAACGGTTATTATTTATAGTCGTGGTTTAGCGTCATATATTGAAACGAAATTTATGGATACGATTCATTTGTCACAAAACTTAAATTCGTTTTTGTATATAATAATATTATAATGACAAATAGTAAGCAAATGAACATTTTAGCAGTGAATAAACTGAGGCTTTCAGTAGGGCATATAGGGGCCTACCGATACGTTTAATTGAGCTACCGGGTATTTTAATTTTCATAATTCATGTCCTACGGAACTAAGTTTGCATTTGAACTTCATTAGTACACGATACCTTATCTTCTTTATGGGGCTAAGGTACTGCGACTGTATATTTAGAAACAAAATTTGTACTAATGGTACGGTACCATTGTTTTTACAAAACACAATACTTTCGTATCCGTTCTGACCAAATTGTCATTTACTGTTCATTTGCCACTTTGATCAAAAGCAATCTAGTGTTGCAATGCCACTTTGTATAAGCTGTGACATACATCAAATATCGTTTTGAATCAAGGTCTTAGGTGTCATTTTAGCCTCCGGATATATATATGGTCCCAACCTAAGCTTTTTATATGGAAGCCTGTCCTGGCGAATTTCGTTAAAAATCTCGACAAATCGTGTTACGCGTGTACAAGTAAACATCGCAAGAAATAGCTGAAGATAATGATATTATTTACGAAAATAATTCATGGCATTCATATTTTCATGATCCTATAATACTGAGATGAAAATATGTATTTAGGTTTTCATTCTATGGATGCGTTTGCAAAGGAAAGTTATCAAAACCTATACTGTCGGGAATATCGCGAAAAATTCGCGTCACATCGGCACCATCTTTTCCCATTAATATTACAAGGAAACTGCTAAAGAAAAAGAAGTGATATTTTATTTCATGATCCTATAATACTAGACAAGAAATTTATGCATTTAGATTTTTATTTTACGGAAGCCTTTTCAAGTAAAGTTATCAATACCAAGTGTCGGTATCGCGAATTGACACCATCTTTTTCGATAAATATTATAAGAAAACAGCTAAAGATACAGCAAAAATATTTATATTTTCATGATCCTATAATACTCGAGATGAAAAATAAGCAGTTAGATTTTTATTTTATGGATGCGTTTTCATAGTAAGTTAACGGTATTGAAACCTGGTGGCGGTATATCGCGGAAAATTCGCGGCGAATACAAGCTAACTTTTCTTGTAAACATTACAAGAAGAACGAAGAATATACAAAAACGTTTATATTTTCATGATCCTATAATACTCGAAATTAAAACTATTTATTTAGATTTGTATTTTTTGGATGCATTTTCAATGAATGTTATTAAAACGTTTTGTGCCGGTGTATCGCGAAAAATTCCCGTCGAATCGACACCATGCATCTTTTACGGTAAACTTCTCGTCGTGAGGTGAAAGAAATGTGTAGCAAAAGATATATTTTTGAAACGGGTATCTGTACAGGTTTAAAAATAACTAAACATAATCAAATATCGAAAAGATACAGGCAGAGTAATCAAGTGTTGATTACCATCTCCGGCGTATCCCCCCGTCATATTTTCGCGGAATATAGGCCGTGCCCACTGCCCTATAGGACTAGGTTTAAAGATTGCTAGAATATAAATTCTCTGATCATATGTCATAAGAATATTTTTTAATGCAATGCATGAATATAAGTTCTGTGTCTAATGTATCGCATCCATAAATTTCCTCCGATATATAACGCTAAATCACGACTATAAATGTGAGCCGTCTTAGGCCATTGCCTATTAATTTGCATGTTAATCGAGTTGTCTCCCTTCATACCAAGAACTTTCTGCAAGCAAGTTTGCGCGCGCAACACCGGAAGTGGAGCCCGATTGTAAACACTGGCAAGCCATGTATTTTTGTGGAGGGAACATGTTGTAAGGAAAAACTTGGAATCGAAGGCAACCGCAAACTATTGATTTATTGATCACATATTCTGGAAAATTAAGAAATATAATACTACCAGTATACACTTGGTATACCTTTTATATCACAAGTAAATTTGTATTCAATATCGAGATTGGGATTGGTTAAAAGGTCGAGTCGTATAAACCCGTACACCCCGAGTGATGTCTTGCTACTCAGAGTATATAAAAACAACTCGCGTGCGATTGGAACGATGCTCTCGCTTCGAAAGTTCTACTGACCATATTTCCATATTTATGGAATAACTTTCGCTCACTCGTCAAAATTTAATGAACTAAAGTCATAGTGCATCATTTTCACTGCAGTGTCCGCCATGTAGCGCAGATGTCATTGTTCCAAAAATAAAAGTCGATTTCCGAACGAAACAGTTCGAAATGAATTGATGTTGACTGTGTTGTGGCGCGTTTCTCGTAGTGTAGTAGCAAAATGTGAACAGTTTCGTAACCGAATTGGTCCGCTGAATTCGTCCGTTGTACCATTGGTTCTGCATGATAGACCTTTTTAAATATATTTGCTACAAGATAAAAAAGGCTTGGGGGATAATAAACTCATTGTTCAGGTCCCCCCCCCCCCCTACCCCCGGGTGTATGAGAAGATACGACCCTCCCTGAAACTCTTATAGCAAAAATAATGAAAAAAGTCTATCATTTAGAACCAACATTATAACGGGCAAAGTCAGCGGGTCATTTCGGTTACGAAACTGTCCGCACTTTGCTACTGAATGCGAGAAACACGTCAGAAGCAACATCCAGTTAACTTCGATCTGCTTTCGTCACAACTGACTTTGTTATTTTTTATTTTTTTTTAACAAATGATACGTTTTGGCTAGTTATTTGTCGGTAGCTTCAGTGAAAATTATGCACTATGACTTTATTCCATTAAATTTGGACGAGTGAGCGAAAGTTAATCCATAAATATTGAGATATGGTCAGCTAGCTCTTCAGCTTCGAAGCGAGACCGCCGTTTTCAAACGCATTCGATTTTTTTTTTACACCCCGAGTAGCAAGACATCACTTGTGGTGTATGGGTAAATACGATTCGATCTTTTAACCAATCATATTCTCGATATCAATAGCAATTTGCTTGTGGGATAATATCCAGTGTAATGTGATCGATAAACCACTAGTTTGAGAATGCCTTAGTTTGGGGGTGATGACGTCACTAAGCGGAAATGTTCACAGGTAACGTACAACATTATGCCATCTATGTTTATGTAGGTACACGCTTAAAACTAAAGTGTTGAAACTTACTCGTAAAGTGTTGAAATAACCCTTTAAGTGCCAGTCCCTGTGGACACACTTAAAGGGTTTCAACACTTTACGAGTAAGTTTCAACACTTTAGTTTTAAGCGTGTAGGTAATTTGTGTACAATGAGAGTGGAAATTTCCGAAAATTACTCGGTCATGGATTGCTTGACAGGCCGAGTTACAAAGGCATCATGAGAGTGGAATTCCGTGAAAATTGTTTTACTATGTGTTTTTGATATATCCGTTAAGTATAATAATATCCATTCAGCCAATCAGTGCGACGTGTCCGTGAGTGTAAGTACCGTACCCATTCGATTGGCTGATTTATTGGGAAATCCAGAACATCGAGCGAACGTATACGAGATAATTGACAAGTGGAAATGAGAAGTCCACAGGAATGTAATTCGGTCTATGCGGCGTGGATTGGTGAGGTGTTGAGAACTGGTTTAAACCGGTTGTACTAAAATTAACCACCTATCCTGAATTCACCCTGCTAAGGTTGGACTGGGGGCCAAAAGTGACTATTGAATCCCAAAGGAAAAGATTCGCAATTAAGAGCAAAGAGTACATTTCATACTAAACTTCTTGAGTGAAATTTCGTTGTACCATAGCTTTCCTGTTTCAATTTCACACCCGAAGTTACTCCATTTTCATTACACTCGATATTGCCACATTGAGGCTCTTGGTCACTAAATTGACGCCCTATAACACCATATTTACGCTCAATAAAATCATATTAGCGCTGTAATACACTGTAGTCGCGTTCTGTAACACTACAATGGCGCTATAAAACATAAAATGTGTGCGCTATGATGCTACACTGGTGCGCTACAACACCATATTGATATTCCGTAACACTACACTGACGCAAAATAACGCACTACATTGATTCTTTATACATACACGAAAATGCCCATACTAATAATGTACCCTATACTATGTGAAATTTAAATCATTAGAAGCATAAACTGTGTTTATACGTACTACCACAGCGCGAATATATGTGTATATATGTGCCATTTCTCGTTCTTATGAATTGTATGTCATTATAGCTATGTATGAGGTAGGTCTGTACAATCATGTGTGCGTACGGTCTGTACAGATATTTTTGAGAAATGCCTGTACAGCTATATATGTGTGAGTAACGTTCTTAAAGCGCGAATAGTTACATGTAGCTCTATATGTGAGTAAGGGGTATACAAATACACGTGACTAAGGTCAGTACAGATATGGGCGAGTAAGGATCGCACAGCCATGCGTGAGTAAGCTATGCAGCTATGCTTGATTAAGTTATGCAAAGCTATTTGTGAGTAGGGTCTGTACATTTGCATGTAAGTATGACTAAGGTGCGCTTAGTAAGGTATTATAGCTCTGTATGATTAATGTATGTTCATCTATGTGTAAATAATGTTGTTTATTTTTGTTATATGTGATGAAGGTCTGTACGACTTGGGAACAGACTCATACTGAGGGCTTCTCTCCGGGGTGCATGTAAAATCCGGACTTGGGGACGTGACATAAGTGGAACCCGAATATGACCCTACAGCCGGGAGATTATACAGTCATGGAGCGCCACTTTGAATAAAAATGAACCAGGCCAATATGATCGGGTGCGTTTGAAAACCGGAGCTCAGAGCGAAACCGGACTATGGACTTTAGAATACGTAGACCAAGCATGAAAACAAAGCCTAATTAATAGAGACTATGGCACAAATCCCGTAGAGCGGGAAATGTGACGAACATGCGAAACGGCAAATATTGGATAACTCTGCCGACTGAGATATCAAAGGAAAGAACATGTTCCTGATTGATTGATAATGTATCGACTAATTTCGTTTAGTGCAAAAAACTGATATCAAAGAATTTCTTCTATTAATTCATTTGTGAAATGTCAGAAAGTCCCAAATTTGCACGTTCGAGATATATCTTATTCGAAATTCGTGTCTAAATTTGTGTTGAAAAATGGTTAGCAAGCTATCTTCAAAGAAGTGATTCCAATCATTTGAGTGCTCCGCAAAGCCCATGGGAAAACCTGATTGAACAGTTAATACAAAGCAAAATCGTTAATATATAATGGACCAAGAGCATTGTTGATTATGCTGCAGAAACTTCACACACGGAGAGATATAACAAAATACAAAAGCTAATATCTGATGTAAACTTTTACCTTGGCTGGCCCTTTTAATCATTTGGAGATCAAAGTTCCACTTTGGGAATGCTCCGCGAATTATTGAAATTTAACTAGACGGACGAATATTCAATGTCATTTTAAGTCGACATAATGGAATTGTAAATTTGGTAGTTCTTTCGGCAGTGTCGATATTTGACTCTCGTATTGTATTTTCGTCGTGCCCTGTGATCATCCTTCTGAATTCCTGTCTGACTTTTCGTCTGAAAGGTGCTGAATAGATAATAGTCTTCATTCTAATGAACTGAGACACTAACATGGTTTGCGCATGTCACTAATGTTCATGGTAAAGGTCTTATCTGTCTAATCTGAGAAGATATTTGAACAGATTTCATCAAGAACACATACACACATCCTCGAAATACACCATGGAATTTCCCTACGGATTTTAAGTTTTGGGGTTAGCGTTGAATTTTATACGACGTTATCAATCACGACGAATGCCAAATGGCCCATTATCCATGTTGATCCACCGTGTATAAAATGCAACGGCATGCGGCTGTACGTCCATGAATGACGAAAAGGACACTGAATAAGTCTATTAGAACACATACAAGGGAAGTGGGAAGAGGTGCCGACATACTGACAGATTCACATGACTTCACAGTATAGTCTTCTGGTTAGCCTATTCTAAAGCACATACCAAGAATCTAACGATTCGTCATATGTATTGTATCTCAGATACGCTTGTATGGCAACTTGGATGACATGACCACACGGCCCGTAGCACCGGCATAAGCGATATTAGATACAAATCTAGAGAGCTATGATGGAAATGCTCTGACAACTCCTATATTGGTAATTGGTGAGCTGTGTCGCTGTGACAACTCGTACATTGGGGATTGGTGAGCTGTATCGTCGTCAGATGAAAATGACGGCATTTAACACACAAGACTAGCCTGTAACCCCCGATGTCGACCCAGCATCAACTTCCCACAATGCCAGCATATATCAAAGATCAAAAGGTCTGTACAGGGAGCGGGCCTTGGGGACGAAACGTCCACCAGCAAAATCTCGCCATATACAGGTAAAAATTACAACACATATAAGGGAAGTGGGAAGAGGTGCCGACATACTGACAGTCACATGACTTTGCAGTATAGTCTTCTGGTTAACCTATTCTAAAGCACATACCAAGAATCTAACGATTCGTGATATGTATTGTATCTCAGGTACGCTTTTGTTGTACCTATTCATGTGGCAACTTGCATGACATGACCACACGGCCCCTAGCACTGGCATAAGCGGTATTAGATAGAAATCTAGAGAGCTATGATGAAAATGCTCTGACAACTCGTATATTGGTAACTGGTAATTAATATCTAGGCACATTTAGTCCTTTCAATACAGTATTTTCCCAAAATTGTTAGATTTCACTGATTAAAGTATATAATTCGTACTATATTATGCACATTTATGTGTACATTTTGTGTATATTTGTATACATTCGTGTGTACATCTTGAACACATTTTTTGTGACGGTACAGAAATACACATTAATGTGTACATATTGTACGTACCACTGTGCATGATAAATTTTGCCGCCGTGACTATGTACAAAAAGTACACAGCTTGTTTGAGGATGTAGTTTCTCGGTATTTTCTTGTTCATGGATTTCTCTCAACTACTTTCATGTTCGTAATCTGGCCCTGTCCCCAAAATTAGTCGCCGAGGATAACTAGTAATGAACGTTGATGCCTGTCGATGGGGTTATTAAAAAGAACAATATTCAATCAACGTTCTCTTGAAGTTTTACCTTAATCGAGCAAGTTCTGTACAATATACATAATAGATACATTATCATCTTGGGATCTTTTGACGAAGAAATATTTAAATTCTCGTGCCCTGTTTGGCATCCGGTATAAGGTCATTCACTATTACCAGATTTCTGACATAGGGGTCTCTGCATCCGTCAACTCCTAAATGGATGGGTACCCTCTTCACGAACTCTATTACGGGTTAATGCCAGAATAATGTCCTCGAATATGGACTGGCATTTGCTGCAGTATTAAACTTTAGCGTCGCCCCCCGTAGAATGGCCAGAGTGTTGTTTGGAGTCCCTGTGTTTTCCTGATGGTCTGTCTGTCCGTCTCGGATCATGGTTTGTCTGTTCATATGCCCCTCTGTCTCTCTGTTAGCCTGCTCGTCTATCTGTGTGTCCGAGCCGTAAGCAAAAACTTTGGGTTCCGGGAACAGTTCGGAGACTATCATTATACCTGATGGGCTTTGAATGTCAAAACTTGCTGACACCTTACTATATATACCTCAAGGACGATGGTTTGCATTCTGCGAATGTCCTGAGGGTTGGTTATAAAGTCAATCCGCGGGAGTATCGCCTACATGGACAGTTAGTGAAGTTCGGGATAATTCGGGATATTCTCACATTCCGATCACGAAGAATGAAGTGAGTCGAATAAATAACGGAATTAGTCGGCGGAGAAGTTGAAGAGAAATATATGAAACGGATTGATTTGCCCATGGCTTCTCCAAATCACTGGACCAACAAATTGCATTTTCAGGAAAGGGTCTCGATATCAATTTCACAGAGACTCGGACTAATTGATAGGATTCGTAATTAATCCCTTTTAATATTATTTCTGAACGCTATGGTGTGTTACATACATGGCTGATGGGAACTGAGCTAACACCAGACATAAATCCCGAGGGAAATACATCAAGCTTACTTAATACTCTGTGGAAGTTGCCGGTCGATGTAATGTGCTCGTCTTCGAACACACAACGAAACAGCGCACCAAATCGTGACGTAACGCCTAAGCAAGGTTGGATATACAAGCATAATTTTAATTGAAATAAAATTTGGAAGAGCATATCCAACTGCATAGCCGCGTCTCCCAATGCCTTCCATTCATTGTGGAATTAATGTCTCGTTGCATGCTCCTTTTTTTCATAGAAAGCTGGTACTGGCGTGTGAGACGGAGTGGTAACTTCAAGAAGGTCGCTTAGAACAAAGACCAGGAAATGTTCCATGCAGAGTCCGAATCATGTGAGTCCATCAACCCTGTTGTTTATGCAAGCAGCCTATTTACATGCTAGTTGTATTAGGTGAACTCATAAATGGAGTGTATAGAGCAAAAGAAACTGACAAAGGGCGAAGGAAAGACACAGCGAGCCAAGTCAAAAATAATTAATTTCTTGAGACATTGAGACACCAGAAGCCAGTGGATCTGGTATGTATTTTCCTGGAGAAAATCTCTTGGTGTTACACATTCAGAATACTGGGCGGACAGTCAGTTATTCAGCATGTATTCTGCTGTGATGACATCACATGGATAAACGGCGTATACTCCATATCGTGTGGCATGTGTCAATAAACCGACATGCTACAAGAATTCGACTTTTATTGCCTGATTAATATACGTTGCACAAGGTTCGTCGCAAACATTTGCAAACATTTGGAATTACTGTCTCGTTGAATGCTCCTTTTATTTAGAAAGCCGGTACTGGCGTGTGAGACGGAGTGAACTTCAAGAAGGCCGCTTAGATCAACGACCAGGAAATATTCCAGAGTCCGAATCATGTGAGTCCATGTTGTTTATGGAAGCAGCCAATTTAATGGACACAGCCGTCAACTACAACATTATTCTCTTTTAATTTTATACAACCACATACATGCTACTTGTCCTAGGTTTACACCGAAATGGAATGTAAAAGAGGAAATCAAAGTTACAAAGGGCAAAGGAAAGACTCAACGGGCAAAGTAAAAAAGAATCAACTTATTGAGACTTCTGTTCAAGCCAATGCATTGATATATGTATTTCCCTCGAGAAAAGCTCTTGTCGTCACACATTCAGAGGTATTTACTGGGCGGAAAGTAAGATATTCAGCATGCTTTCTGCTGTGATGACATACCATGGATAAACGGCCTATATTCCATATCGTGTGGCAATAAACCATTCATTGATTAGTTGCGGCTTTGCAAGTGATACCATGCTCTACCGAATTTCTTTAAAATTCCAGTGTGAAATTACTCAGTGGAAGTCGTTTGCTAACTATTTTGATAGGATATTCATGTGGAACAGCTCCGAGTATACAGTCGTCCGTTGAAAGACTGGAAAACTGGAAGAAACCACTGTGATGCCCATGCCCTTCTTGAGATTATTCTACACGGCTATCCAGATTAAGTGCGATATTCGGTTATCGCAAGATCATGAGACTGATAGGCCTATGTCCAGTTTGAAATACTTTCGGCAGCTACGGTCGGTAAATTCTGAAAATCTCCTTCTAAATCTATGAATATCACGTGGGTTTCATCAGCCAATCTGTGTCGACTAGTTGTGGGTTTAAAATATTCACATCCTACGAGACTCGCTTCTGCGAGATCTCACTATCCCGAACGCATGACTCTCTGTTGAGATTGGTTTCGAAAGTGATGTCCTGACCAAGTATCTGATATCACTCCGCAATAATGGAGAAGGACCAGTTATCGTATGAACCAAATTATTGAAAGCTTATGGATGGGTGTAGGGGATCCAAATTTTTGTAAACCCATGGAAGGTGTAGGGTACCCAAATGATTATAAATTCATGGCTGGTGTATGGTACCCAAGTGATTGTAAACTCATGGATGGGAGTAGGAGACTCAAATGATTGCAAACTCATGGATGGGTGTAGGGGACCCAAATGATTATAAACTTAATGGTGGTACCGTACGGGACCCAAATTATTCTAGACTCATGGATGGGTGTAGGAAACTAAATGATTGGAAACACATGTATGGGTGTTGGAGACTCACATGATTATAAATTCATGGATGGTGTAGGGTAGCCAAATGATTGTAAACTCTTGGATGGGTGTAGGGGACCCAAATGATTGTAAACTAAGTGATGGGTGTAGGGGAACCAAATGATTGTAAAGTCATGGATGGGGGTAGGAGATCCAAATGATTGTAAACTCATGGATGGGTGTAGGGGACTCAAATGATTGTAAACTCATGGATGGGGGTAGGAGATCCAAATGATTGTAAACTCATGGATGGGTGTAGGGGAACCAAATGATTGTAAACTCATGGATGGGGGTAGGAGATCCAAACGATTGTAAACTCATGGATGGGTGTAGGGCACTCAAATGATTGTAAACTCATGGATGGGGGTAGGAGATCCAAATGATTGTAAACTCATGGATGGGTGTAGGGGAACCAAATGATTCTAAACTCATGGATGGTTGTAGGGGAAACAAATGATTGTAAACTCATGGATGGATGTAGGGGACTCAAATGATTGTAAACTAATGGATGGGTGTAGGGGAACCAAATGATTGTAAACTCATGGATGGGTGTAGGAGAGCCAAATGATTGTAAACTTATGGATGGGTGTAGGGGACTCAAATGATTATACATTCATGGGTGGTGTAGGGCAGCCAAATGATTGTAAACTCTTGGATGGGTGTACGGGTCGCAAATAATAGTAAATTCATGGATGGGTGTGGGGACCCAAATGATTGTAAACTCATGGATGGTGTAGGGTAGCCAAATGATTGTATACTCTTGAATGGGTGTACCGGCCCCAAATAATAGTTAACTCATGGATGGGTGTAGGGGGCCCAAATGATTGTAAACTCATGGATGAGTGTAGGGGACCCAAATGATTGTAAACTCATGGATGGGTGTAGGGGACTCAAATGAATGTAAACTCATGGATGGGGGAAGGAGATCCAAATGATTGTAAACTCATGGATGGGTGTAGGGGAACCTAATGATTGTAAACTCATGGATGGGTGTAGGGGAAACAAATGATTGTAAACTCATGGATGGGTGTAGGAGATCCAAATGATTGTAAACTCATGGATGGGTGTAGGGGACTCAAATGATTGTAAACTAATGCATGGGTGTAGGGGAACCAACTGATTGTAAACTCATGGATGGGTGTAGGAGAGCCAAATGATTGTAAACTTATGGATGGGTGTAGGGGACTAAAATGATTGTAAACTCATGGATGGGTGTAGGGTAACCAAATGATTGTAAACTCATGGATGGCTGTACGGGTCGCAAATGATTGTAAACTCATGGATGGTGTAGGGTAGCCAAATGATTGTATACTCTTGAATGGGTGTACCGGCCCCAAATAATAGTAAACTCATGGATAGGTGTAGGGGGCCCAAGTGATTGTAAACTCATGGATGAGTGTAGGGGACCCAAATGATTGTAAGCTCATGGATGGGGGTAGGAGATCCAAATGATTGTAAACTCATGGATGGGTGTAGGAGAGCCAAATGATTGTAAACTCATGGATGGGTGTATGGGGCCCAAATGATTGTAAACTCATGGATGAGTGTAGGGGACCCAAATGATTGTAAGCTCATGGATGGGGGTAGGAGATCCAAATGATTGTAAACTCATGGATGGGTGTAGGAGAGCCAAATGATTGTAAACTCATGGATGGATGTAGGGGACTCAAGTGATTGTAAGCTCATGGATGGGTGTAGGAGAGCCAAATGATTGTAAACTCATGGATGGGTGTAGGGGACTCAAATGATTATAAATTCATGGGTGGTGTAGGGCAGCCAAATGATTGTAAACTCTTGGATGGGTGTACGGGTCGCAAATAATAGTAAATTCATGGATGGGTGTGGGGACCCAAATGATTGTAAACTCATGGATGGTGTAGGGTAGCCAAATGATTGTATACTCTTGAATGGGTGTACCGGCCCCAAATAATAGTAAACTCATGGATGGGTGTAGGGGACCCAAATGATTGTAAACTCATGGATGGGTGTAGGGGACCCAAATGATTGTAAGCTCATGGATGGGGGTAGGAGATCCAAATGATTGTAAACTCACTGATGGGTGTAGGAGAGCCAAATGATTGTAAAATCATGGATGGTTGTAGGGGACTCAAATGGTTATAAATTCGTGGATGGTGTAGGGTAACCAAATGATTGTAAACACTTGGATGTGTGCACGGGTCCCAAATAATTGTAAACTCAGGGGATGCTGTAGGGGACCCAAATAGAAATACGAGCGACAAATTCTTACCGAGTTTTATATTTGATGATTTCTAATGTTCCGCGGTCTGAAGAAGCATAGTGATAACGTAATATAGAAAGACCTCCTTCTCCTCCTTAGTCCCTGATTCCTTTATTTCATTTGGAATTTTCGTAATCCGATTTAGGAACAGGCGCAGCCATTAAAGAAATATAAGGCGTTACGCAATTTGATTATGGATAAATACGGTCTCCTAGGATGACAGACTTCACAATTTATGAAGACATGATCGATACTTTAAGTCAGATATGAGGGCCAACAGCTGCTTCTCTCCACAGAATAAGGTGACTTCAATGTTACCGTGATCGTCGAGTTTTATTTGATATAATATCATCTCAGTCGGAATATCTTTGATAGTTTTACTTCCGGCTTATAAATTTAAATGATACCTCGAAAATTCGATGCCGCGAGTTTATGAGTGTGGACCGAGTTCATTAATTTCGAGTCCATCTGTACGGGCAATTAAATGATATTGCTCATTTTCTTTTGAGTTATCAATGAAACTGGATAGTCCTACATAACATGTCGGCTAATTCGTCTGGATATGAAAAATGAGAAAACTATATTCACAACCATAAAAATGGCGACGGAAATCAACATAAAAAGGTGATGACAGCGTCACCAATAAAAGGGAAGGAGCTATAGATTCAGCATCCTTTTCCATCTTCACCTTTATTTGATGATGAGCTAGTACAATCATTTCATCGCCCAGTTTGTTGACGAGTCTAGAAGCAAAAAATGAGGCCATCTCGCAACCTCGTTCCCTCGCCTTCATTTCATTGCGAAGCGACGGTGTGAGCTAGGTTACGAAGGGATTAAGCCAGTCAACGAAGCTAATTCAACCTCGCAACCTCGCATCCGCTTTCCATCGCTTCGCAATCTCGGTACCTCGCAATCTTATATCGCTTCTCGCAACCTCGCTACCTCGCTACCTCGCAATATCGCTATTTTGCTTCGCAATCTCGCAGCCTCGCAGCTTCACTGCCTCGATATCTCGTTACCGCGCTACCTTCTACCGAAGCCATTACCATTTATTGGTGAGCGGGCCTGGTCCTCACCAATAAATGGTGAGGACCTGGAATCTACTCACCATTTATTAGTAATGACCAGGCCCCTTCCCCAATATAAATGGTGACGAATTTACCTCCTCACTATTTGTCATCACCATCACGTTGAGGACAAGGATTCGTCACCAATTATTGGTGATGGGTTATCAGCATTTTTTTTGACTGTGCAAATTTTAATCGATACCGTAAAATGAGTATCTTTCCCTCTGATGCTCATTTATATGGTATTTGAAATGGCATTGATTTATTTTAAGAGATTAGGAAGCATATGTAAATACTGGTAGGTGGATAGAACATCTCCGTATATGAAAAAGTGTATCAATTTATTTGACACATAAATTCCAAACAATGCTGGTAGCTATCACCAAAAATAAGGTGACGACAGCCTCACCATTAAATGGTGATCATTTGGAACCATCATTATATTCCATCATCATCATTGTATGGGCCTGCTCCTCATCAATAAATGGTGATCATTTGGAACCATCATTATATTCCATCATCATCATTGTATGGGCCTGCTCCTCACTAACAAATGGTGATAACCTGGAATCTTCGCTCATCGCTCATCGTTATTTATTGGTGATGACCAGGCCCCTTCACCAATAGATGGTCCTGATCCATTGGCATCACCATTAAATGGTGAGGACAAGTTCTCTTCACCAATTATTGGTGATGGGCCATTGCCATTTTTATTACTGTGAATGTGATAAATAATCCTTGCCATACCTGAACTGAATTTGAAGAGTGGGTGGCTAACAAGACGACCACTCCGATTTGTTTTAAGAATGCTTCGAGGATACGTGGGAGGAATGTGTGTTTTACAGAGACGTTCACCCTCGGGCTTTTCTGGCGCGTCAAGCCGCCATATCGATCAGATTCTAAAACCATATCATACTGTATTATCACCACAATGACATATCAATTTCACAGTGACTTTGCTCGATTTAATCATCGGAGTTTATTTCATTTCTCACTTTCTGAACTCTTTGATCATATGAAGACTTCCCGCCAGGCAAGCTGCTTCCAGTTCAAGCATAAGCAGTTCATCCGCCTCTTCCGTGATAACAATCGACTATCCTGTTTCTCACTACCGGTACTCCACTATCTGGCTTCTTGCCGCAAACTGCGGGTCTTAAAATTAGTAAGATGATATGATGGATATTTACCAGTTAAATTCACAAGTTAAAAATATTTCCCATATTAAAATATACGGAGAAATAGAATTTTAGTTTCAAACGCTCAGTTTGACACGAGAAACTAGACAGCTCTACTGATTAATTATCACGAATTTAGAGCGTTTTTTGTGGGTAAGATGAATTAAGTTCAGTCATCACAGTTTTGAGATCTGGTTCTCAAATAGGAGAAATACTACCATGTCAAGTATTGCACTGTAGTAAGCACACAAGATTTCTGACAAGACGCTGAAACTATATTTGAGCAGCCCATAATTTGGATGAATGGCCCGGGCTGCGGTTCGGAATTGTACCAGTATTCGGAGTCATCTGTGCAAAATGATCAGACGTGAACATCGAGCATACGGTACCTATCTTGGAGATATAGCATGGTGACTTTCAGTAATGTCAATAACGTAACAATTTTTAAAGATTCATTCCGACCTAGTACCTGTTAGACCGGTCGCTGAACAATATTACCTTGGCGATTATGAAACACTGTCAAATGGTGTTAACTTGGAGCTCCGACTGACTGTTGTAGCGACTCTCTCTGGGGTAAATAATCCGTGTTATTAAATTAATATCGTACCAATGCTCATGCCCCGCGCAACTTCCCCCTTCCCCCGCCAACTACCCTCTTTTTACATGTCTCCTGTAGGATCTTACAATCTCGGATTAACGCGAACGTCCACCTTTGACAATGTCGATTCAATGGATTCCGCAGACGACAGTGCCTTCCCACATTGGTTCAAATGTGGGGGAACCGGAAGCGCTCAGATAATTTCAGCGACAAGAGAATTAAAAGCACTATTCATGAGACGAGTTCACTGGATGTGACCTCCATTGGGAGACTGTTTGATTCTACAGGTGATCGGGGTTGTGTGTGTTGGCGGGGGTGGGGTGGGGGGGGGGGGAGAGAAATTAAATTAAACCAGTACACTGTTTGGAGAACGTAAGTTACTTTGAGACGCTCGATGATAATACCATATACATATGAAATATTCAACACGTCTTCAAGTTATGAATGTTGGTTTTGAGCCGGTCCTGTTTTGTTAGCAAAAGCGAACAAGCACATGCATCGTGACCGTTGTGACTTTTTGCCTAAGGGTGAAAATTATAACCATTACCTGATTCTCACAGGCTCCAGATAAAAATCCTCGTAGCATATTTTTTTCGGGCGCAATAATATGACTGGGTGCATTACAAGATCATTATGTAAATTGCTTTAGGGCTTATCTGGCCTTTCCATTGACCCTTCGAAATTCTCCCATGGATATTTCCGTTGGAGGACCTAGATTCCATTAGAATATGTTGGAAATCTTGCTCGAGGTAAAACCTGAATTTTACAGAAACGAAGAAAGACACCGATGTAATAATTTTCGGGATTGATATTAAAGGCCTCGGGCTTAAATATGACATTTTGTATAATCCTATCACATTAATATATTATACTATAAAAAGCTTTACTGGCTATAACGTTGTACGGCTTTAGGAAATTTGCGAGAGTTAAATGTTTGTGTGTGGACTGGTAGCTGGTCTGTGGAATCGCTATTTTGACGTCACGCGGTCACGTGAACTCCTATCTCAATAACGAGCTCAGCAACACATGAAAGCCTGAAAGCTAATGACGCTTTGATCCCCACTTCTGTCCCGTGACAAATGACAGGTGCGTTGATAATATATTCAAATACCCGCCATCTCCGTCATGTAACACATCACTACAAGTATAATCCGTGGCGTGCCCTACTCCTCCTCCTACTCCACTTTACTCACTCACAGCGGGTCGCATAGGTGTGGCGCGGGATAGGGTGGGGCGAGAGACCTGGGGTTTTCACTACCTGAGATTCCATGGGCCAGGCTTGCACCCTACAGTAGAATGGGTCGACACAGCGGGTCGCATCGGTGTGGCGCGGGATAGGGTGGGGCAAGAGTATGCCGGGAGTACTGGAATACAAGACAATTTAATTGCCAACGCGAAATCCCTGGACTGACAGTCTGTCTTTCAAGCCTTTCATTTGGTGCGTCGAGTTGCATATATACATATATGATTTCACGCCTTACGGAATCTGTACTGTGCGTTGAGAAATTAATGTCGTGTTATATAAGCGATGTTATATTTCAGGGTAATTGACACCTGCTGTGTAGATGAACAGATGAATGGAAACAAATTTTCACGTGATTGTAAGGGAAATAAAACGTCATCAGGGTTTGGGTCTATTGGGGATCTGAAAACAATAAAATATCGCTGAAGGAATAACACAATGGTGATTCAAAGTGTGTGAATTAATTATGTACCAGCACGTAACTACATTTCAGACATACATTTGAATATATACATTGCGATCAAATCCTTTTAGACATTAATTTTAAACATACCGGTACTCCCACTTAAATTGTTGAAAAATTTCCCCAAAGATCAAACAGGCTAGAGAGAACTACCTCTCTACAATGGAGGTAAAAAAGGTTGTTTTTGTCTAATAACTTTTGAGTTATTCGTCTTAACGCTCTAATATCTGCAGGTGACTTATCTTATATATTGTTACATATCGTAACAGCGGGTTTCCAATGAAAGTGTGCATAGTCTAATTGTTAATAGAGAATAAATCACGTCGAATATTCTTATGCAAACTAGATAGACGGCAATTATTTTTTCTATACCATCCGATGCGGATATAATGTATATGTCCATGGTCGCGCCTATGGCGGATGTCTCTCCGTTCGATATATTCTTGAAGTTTTTACCTCCATTTTAGAGAGGTGGTTCTATCTTACCTGTTAAACACTGCGTTTAAAGATTGAACACTTCAAGAGAATTCTCTGTGAAACCCTTGATATTATTAGCCTTGAGAGTGTACTAATTGTGTTCAAAACGAGAGATCCTGAAGGATCTGGGCGCCCACCATTGTCCGATAATTGTAAGCTAATGACAAGAGGACCTTTTTGTCCATTGTTACTAAGACGATTGAGTTGTAATTTTGTTTACAGAATTTCGAATCTGAGCCAAAAAGATCGAAAAAGGGACACTGGAAAACACCAAGATATAATCTTTCTAAGTTTCAGGAGTTTCAAGATTTCTAGAAACTGTACTTATGTCAGTTGCTATAGTACAAGAGAAATGAGCAAAGTTAGTCTGTAAGTGAATGTACATGTCCGGAGGATCCTTCGTCTCCGTTTTGTAGTATTTTTATTTTATTTATTTTTTTGCACGTGTCATCATTGGGTACTGGAAGCGAAGAAAAATCTCTTCGACACTTTGGCATACTTAAGACTTTATAATTAGGAATGAATGCTAATTTTGTTCTGCTTACTGGACTGGTTTGAGATATCTCTTTTAAGATACCATGCTCGAAAATAGTAAGATGGTACAATACTTAATACTGAAGGGATCCGGTCCGCGCAGTAATGTTGAAACTTCGAATTTGAAAGTGTCTGAATCCTGATTATTTCCCTTGGATCGACACATGCAGTAGTTTACAGTTGTCGAGTTGTGACATTGTGTCACAAGAGTGACGTCCCTTCATGTAGCTGACACGCCGGCAGACGAAAGAGTGGGGCAGTTCACTTGCAACTGCATGGACTAAAGAAAACTAATTTAAAATTTGAAGAAATACATTTTAATTTCGAATTATTTGAACTCCTTGATATGGAAGGTGAAGATATGGATATTCTCTATAGTCAATATATAGAATATGGCCCACCGTTTGATCCGCCGACTCTTGTGAAGCAACGTCACAACTCGGGAATACCGTATTAATTGGATTTTCGAATCGGACCAAAAAAAGGTATCTTGCACATTAGGCCCCATGTGGGACCTGTGTACCACATTTCAGAAAGATCCATGAAATATTTCCTGAGAATTCACGATAACAATGTTTCAAGGGGAAATTCAAGATGGCCACCTGGCAGCCATATTGGATTTTCGAATCGGAACAAAAAAGTTATCTTGCACAACTGGGCCACAAGGGGAGTCTGTGTACCAAATTTGGGGAAGATCCATGCAGTACTTCTTGAGAAATCACGATAACAAAGTTTCATTGGGAAATCCAAGATGGGCGCCTGGTGGCCATATTGGATTTTCGAATCGGACCAGAAAAGGTATCTTGGATAGCTAGGCGACAAGGGGAACCTGTGTACCAAATTTGATAAAGATCCATGTAGTAGTTCCTGAGAAATCGCAATAACAAAGTTTCATGGGGAAATCCAAGATGGCCGCCTGGTGGCCATATTGGATTTTCAATTTGAACCGAAAAAAGGTATCTTGCACAACTAGAGGTGAACCTGTGTACCAAATTTTAGAAAGATCCATGCAGTACTTCCTGAGAAATGACGATAACAAAGTTTCATGGGGAAATCCAAGATGGCTGCCTGGTGGCCATATTGGATTTTCGAATCGGACCAGAAAAGGTATCTTGCACAACTAGACACCAAGGCGAACCTGTGTACCAAATTTGAGAAAGATCCATGAAGTAGTTTCTGAGAAATCACGATAACAAGGTTTCATGGGGAAATCCAAGGTGGCCGCCTTGTGGCCATATTGGATTTTCGATTCGGACCGAAAATGGTGTCCTGCACAACTAGACCCCAAGGGGAACCTGTGTATCAAAGTTGAGAAAGATCAATGCAGTAGTTCCTGAAAATCGTGATAAAGTTTCATGGGGGAAATACAAGATAGCCGCCTGGTGGCCATATTGGATTTTCGAATCAGACCAGAAAAGGTATCTTGCACAACTAGACCCCAAGGCAAACCTGTGTACCAAATTTGAGAAAGATCCAAGCAGCAGTTCCTGAGAAATCGCGATAACAAAGTTTCATGGAGAAATCCAAGATGGCTGCCTGGTGGCCATATTGGATTTTCGAATCGGACCACAAAAGGTATCTTGCACAACTAGACCCCAAGGGGAATCTGTGTACCAAATTTGAGAAAGATCCATGCAGTAGTTCCTGAGAAATCGCGACAACAAGGTTTCATTGGGAAATCCAACATGGCTGCCTGGTGGCCATATTGGATTTTCGAATCAGACCAGAAAAGGTATCTTGCTCAACTAGACCCCATGTGGGACTTGTGTACCAAATTTGAGAAAGATCCAAGCAGTAGTTCCTGAGAAAACGCGATAACAAGGTTTCCTGGGGAAATCCAAGATGGCTGCCTGGTGGCCATATTGGATTTTCGAATCGGACCAGAAAAGGTTTCTTGCACAACTAGACCCCAAGGGGAACCTGTGTACCAAATTTGAAAAAGATCCATGCAGTAGTTCCTGAGAAATCGCGGTAACAAGGTTTCATGGGGAAATCCAAGATGGCTGCCTGGTGGCCATATTGGATTTTCGAATCGGACCAGAAAAGATTTCTTGCACAACTAGACCCCAAGGGGAACCTGTGTACCAAATTTGAAAAAGATCCATGCAGTAGTTCCTGAGAAATTGCGGTAACAAGAATTGTTTACGGACGGACTGACGACGGACGACGGACGGACGGACGACGGACGGACGACGGACGACGGACCACGGACGAAAAGTGATTTGAACAGCCCACCATCTGGTGATGGTGGGCTAAAAATGGGGTGAGGTCAGTTATTAGAGAGGAATTAAAATGTGAAGCATTCATTTCTTCTATAGTGTGTATTAATAATCACTGTTAGTGATAAATCATTTCAAGATTTATCCTAAATATATGTCGTCAGTGATAAAAATGGGTTTCTGCTTCTGTACCGACTCTCCTCCTCATCCCACTAAAACTACCTAAATTCCATTTGGCCGATAATCTCTGTTCTTACCATTATGTAAGTATGACTGACAAGGATACTTTTAGATGAGATCTGATGATCTTTGCTCTATTATTTCTCGGCGACTGATGAACTGTTAATAACTGATCGACCATACATTGAATGTACTGTGAGTGTTTGCTAACGTACTGATGCAGGAACGACTACGTAATTAGATAACGATATAATGTGGTCCAAAGTCAAAGCCCGACGAGTAATTCGCATCACTTTCGCTTCATCACGACTGGAAGCGCTTATCAAAATGGAGATTTTCTGGAGAGAACAGCGTCAGATGGGGAGTACATGCTTGCTGAATAGTAGGGAAACTGGAACTCAGAATCGCAGTTTCACAGTTTGTGATTAGGCATTATTGTGAGGAGGAAGAATATTGCGCTTAAAGTGAAACTGAACCTTTCTAATTTGACTGTGTAAAGATATGTGCCTAATATGTTATAATTTAAACGGCCGCAAGTTTATGTCTTTATGGAACTGAATATCTTTAAGTGCAGACCTGGTAACTTGTACGAATGGGTTAGAATCTCCGTTTGGTTAGACAACCGCGCCTGGTGTATTTCAACACTACATGACGGACTGCCTAGAAGGACTGAGGGATGAAGTATGTCTCCTCTATTTAGAAGACCTCATCGTCTACAGTAGAACATTTGATGAACACGTGGAGAACTGTGAAAAGTTTTTTCAGAGAACAATGGAAGGGCAGAAGGAGAACAGGCGCCATCAAGTGAACCACTTTTGTTGCAGCAACGTATCAGAACACTTGGTGAACTAGTGAATCTCCTAGCCAGAGCTCTCAGCATAGAATATCCGGATTAAAAATGTCTTTTATCATGCATACAGATGCATCCAACGAAGGGTCCGGCGCCATTCTCTATCACCATCAAGATTATAGAATTTTGAAAGTAGTGGCTTGCGCTCCACGATCTCTATCAGGCGCAGAGAAGAAGTACCACCTGTTCTCTGTGAAGCTAGATTTCTTGACATTGAAGTGGTCTATCACTGACCGTTTTTGGGTTATCTCTATTACTCGTGGCAACTCACCGCAATATCAGACAATAACCCGCCAACATATATCCTCACACCTGTCAGACCGGATGCCACTAGGTTCCGATGGGTTTCCACTTCGCGATAAAGTTTCGACATGGCAAAAATAAGGCTGGTCAAGAGGGCTTGTCCTTTGTGCCACTGGATGTTGATATACTCTTGCTGGAATGTACGGAAGTGTTTGATGACCACGAAAGAAACCGATTATCCATAAATTGTGAAACATCAGACCTGACAATATTGGCTTCGATGAGAATCGAAGAAACCAAACAGTGTGGATATATACAATCTCCATTAGCCCTGGTAGTCTCGTCTGTGGCTCGCCTGGTGAAGTAACTGTACCACTGACGTTTTTAGTTCAAAGGGGGTTAAGACTAGAACCTAATTGAATAATTACGTGTACAAGTATGACCACATGCCTGGAAGAGACATGTTGCATCCAAGTTTCATCCAAATCTAGTCTGTGAGTGGAATAGCAAGCGTCAGATCCGACATTCAATATTCAGCCGTCGTCCATAAAATAATTTCCTCGTCAATAATCAATAAACCTATTTCGCATGGCAGTTAGCAGCGATTCCAAATGTGTATGAAATTGTTTGGCCTCATTCCACTGTTTCGTATTTTTGGCTAGTGGGATTCCCCAAAACATTGCATGATAGGGGATTTCCTCTGCTGATTTTAATTTTAAAATCGGGAATTTGTTTTCTTTTTGATTTGTTAAGAGTGCACTTCAAAGCTGAACCGGTAATAAAAGGTGTATGTTTATGTAGTTCTTCTTCAATATTGGAGGTAGACAATATCAAGCAAGGTAACTCTTGGCGCCCTCCCGGATTCGGTGTAAATGACAAAGAGAACGAGCTGGCGATGACCTATCCAAACAGTATATCTGTAAATCCTCCAGACATTCTCTTCGAACAAAGAATATTTAATCATCTTTCAGTTGGGAATGTTATACAATTTAAAAGGTCCGAACTGGAGGCATTTTTCGTAATTTTAATTTTTGGGGTGAGGGTAGTTTATCAACTAATTTAGGTCCAGTATCGTACATAGTTGGGCGTTTTTATACGCAATTTTGTCGTTGATATCCTTACGATTTTTTTCATATACACTTGCCGATAGTCACAGCAATCTTTATTATGACCCGCGGGGGTTTATGATAGGGTATTACCGCAATTTGAGAGCCTCACATGTACAGAAACTCTTTTCTGCGCCTTATGAAGGACGATGTAGTGTATCACAAGACCATCATGGTCGGCGACATGTAACTTAGGAAGCGGGGTGGCACTGATATATAAGATATTGGTACATAGTTTACAGAGCTGAATCGGCCTTATAATGTACATGACGTGGAGAATATAACAATGTGGGCAGACTGATTCGCTCATCAAGCCAAGGTCATTTGCGTCCAGGGCGGAGATTACGTTTAAACTCCCTTAAAAATAAATGAATAACTATTTAATCAATTAGTAACTGCCATTACTGCGTCTAGGCAGTAGTTTTAAGCACATCGGTACTCTCATAACACTTGGAAATTACTCCACGATACTGTCTATGTGGACACTCTTAGAAGTTTTAGTTTTTTTAGTTTTGAGGATTTATTGACTTCGTTGAAAATCAGGGAATGAGAAGGATGTGGTACATTAAGTAGCGCGGAATGAAGTATTCAATTTGTATATAGTGTGCATTGCCAATCACCGAAAGGTATTATAGGTTGTAAGAATTATGTAAAATGCAGATTCTCCTTAAAGGGATAGAAAACCCTTGAAAAAAGTATGTTGTAAATGAAAGAATAGTCCCATCACTGTCCAAAAGTATTTTTTATTTATTTTTCCGATTTTTTTCAACTGATTAAAAAGCCGATAAACTTTGGATGGTGGCCTGTAAGTGCCTTTCCTCATTATTCTTTTTGATATTTCTCGATGTTACAATTTTTCTTTAATCAAATGTACTGCTATACACACTGTAATATGGGCTAGACATCGACATAATAACAAATCTGCATGTCTGAGAGGAACCATATTTGCTTATTTGCTGATAACGTAACGGGGAGCTCTCAGGTATATATTCAACATTTTTCGATATGTACCTGTGGACAGGTTGTAGTTGAAGATGTCATTGCACACCATGGGCTTCCTAAAGAAGTTGCGTACAGACAAATGTTGGTGAAATGGCAAACAAATATTTTGGGCCCAGTTGCATAATCTAGGCCCAATTATGTAATCTATGTACATGGTTGTTTAACCATTAAATAAGCGATAATGTTCCTCGTTCAACCTTCAAAATACTTCCCTATCGATGTCTACTTCCCTGTTGAACCAGAATGACAGTGAGCGTTGTGTGGGTATCTGCAATAATTGAGAGGATAGGAAAATGGATAGTCGTAACAGACCACCATACAAACACATATATCAAATGCGTTTTATTCGGTTAAAAGAAATCGAAAAAATAAATAAAAAATACTTTTCGACAGTGATGGAACTATTCTTTCATTTACAACATACTTTTTCTCGGGTTTTCTATTCCTTTAAGCAAAATAGTTTTTGCTGTTGTTGAAAACAAGCCGACTCTCCTCCTTCCCCATTAAAGCAACCAAATTTCATCTTGCTAATAAGCTTATTTTCTTGAACCAATATCGTCAATATGTCAAGAGCGAGTAAATAAGAATGACAAGGCCATGCTGGATGAGATCTGTGGATCACCCGCTTCGCTCTCCTAGTCCTCGTTGACCGGTAAACTGTCAATAACTAGTCCTCGTTGACTGGTAAACTGTCAATAACTGCCTGCGCCAACACTGAATGTACTGTGGGGGTCTGCTTACGTACTGATACCGGAACGATTACGTAATTAGATTACGGTATTATGTTGTCTAAAGTTCAGCCCATCGAGCAGTTCACATCATTTTCGCATCATCCCGACTGAAAGCGCTTGTCAAAACGGGTCATTTCCGGGAGTGAACAGCAGCAGATAGCGAGAGCATGCTTGTTGAATAGTAAGGAAACTGTTAATGGATGGGACTCAGAATCGATCTGCCTTCAAATATCGGTCTGTCATTATCCACCCTTCGATACAATATAAGCGTCTTGTCCGTCATTCAATATTCATTCGTTGTCCATTGAAAAATTGCCGCGCCCACAATCCAAAGACCTAATCATGTAACAATATTAGTACCAAATTAAAAAAAAAAAAAAAACCCCACCAGAGTATACATAAACATAGTTTTCTAGCTTTCTTGGAAGAGAGAAGCGGTCAACAGTTTTCGATAATGCCGGCGATGAATGACCGAGGCTGAGCCATTCTTATAGCGGCCATTTTGACGTAAATTTAATGAGTTTCATGTGTTTATATGTTACATGTACTACATTTGGATATATATATATATCATATACTAGAATTTAGCTTATGATGTCAGATATCCAAATATAGTGGCCATTTCCACGTGTATTATCCATGAATAAAATTATGAATAAAACCCTTTTTTCAATTCCCGTTACACAAAAAATCTCCAGTTGAGGTCAACACAACACAAAGACAATGTCACATCTACAAAACGGAGCAAGTGATTCGTGACGAAAACAAATAGTTTGTCTCAACAACTCTTTCATTCAGAAAGTCGCCACCTTTAGTAGGGCTTTTCTAGGAAGTAGGTGCACACACCCCCACCACTCCCTCTTCCCCATATGGAATTCATAGCATTATTGAAATCATGAACTTTGAGCAAAAAATAAATTTCTGCAATAGCGGACAATTCCATCATGTGTAGGTGCTCCTGGAAAGTCGTCCTAAAACTGGTGACTTCAAGAATCAAGACGCGTTGCCATTTTCATAAAGTCGCCATCTTTAGTATGACATTTCCTGAAAATAGATGCACCTGCTCCCACCACTCTCTCTTCCCCATATGGAGGCGGAGTTTCAAGAAATTTGAGCGAAAGAAAATCATCTGCAATTGCGGACACTTCCATTATGGGTAGGTGCTCCTTGAAAGTCGTTCTAAAACTGTTGACTTCAGTGGACAGTCTCTATTGCTCATGTCATTCATTTAGACGACATCATCGCTGACGGTAAAACGTTCGATAGACATGTGGAGAATCTTGAAAGGTTCTTCACCATGAAATAATTACAAATGTGACCTCAATCCATTCATGCTCAAAGCATTACCGATGCCGGGATGAAACTGCCAAGCACTGTATCTGTGTAAAGATGAATTTATTTAAGTATTTTAGTCCAGCATATACCCTTTATGTATAAAAGTTTATTATGGTACGACGAAATGTCGTGTTTTAAATGTGAAAATCTTGAATCATTGATTTGCGGAATCTCGGATACAGTTTTCATTGTATCCAAGCACATTTCTCTTTTGGCGGTAACAAACAGTAGACAGAAAACAGGATTAATAGATTTTCATTTAAGACCACATCGCCTAAACCTGCGTAATATAAGTGATCTGGAAAATCGGAAAAATAGTTTGCACCTACCGCAATATTTAGTTAATTAGTACTTATGGTTGCTAGACATAACTAATAACAAGCAATATATATTGGGTAATTCAAGGGACATTATTATGCCGAACTCTCTGGTAGTCACAGTACTTATGCTTTTCAAATGATATGCTCCACGGAATTATGAGAATTTGCGATATTGAGCAGTAAGTGTGTAAGGTTATAAGATAATGGGCATGTGGATATAGGGCTACATAACGCTACACTGATATTTAATTACATCACGAAGGGGGAATGCCATCGTTAAAGTGTTGGTATACCTTAGATTGACAGATGATGAATTTGGTGGCACTTTCGATCTCGAATTACTAAAGGTATCAGTAAGGCTGAATTAATCCAAACCTCATTGGGGATTGAGTGGGGTTGACAGGCTTAAACTTGTCGGGTGTAACTACACAGTGCTTGACTGACGAATCATTAATGAAAAAGAAGTTTGACTTGGAAGAAATATCGAACCAAGTTAGACGTACCACTTTCAATCCCCTATGCCTTGATAACCCTACATGACAAGTTGAGAAAAGGAATTTAATCTTTAGCTGACATATGCTATAAAACCCACGTGTATGAGGCATTATGAAATAAACTGTGTATTTTTTTCAAGAAACCTCAAGACTCAAGATAACTGAATCATGAAAAGTACGATATGTCGAAATTTTGTTGAATACATACTTTGTTAACACTATGTAAGCATACAAGTCAAACTTCAAAACTTTCTCGCTGCAACCGCCCTCTCAGCTAGCCAAAAATATCTCTGTGTTGGCAATTAATCTGATACACTATGTTGAGGACTGACCAATCCAGGTAAAAAACTCTTCAATTATTAGAAGTCTGTAAGAGGAGGTGTCCTACTGTTTTTCAAAGAATATAGGACAGCTGATAACATAAAATAAGTTTTGTCAAAGTTAGAACGGACCGTGTCGCTGATGAAAATGATTTTTCGATTTTTTTTTTGTTGCTTGGAGTTCTATTTTTCATTATACTGTTATAGTTCCTAACGATAAATTATAGTTGTTCTTTCCTGTGATCAGTGGCGTATGTACAGTACAGTCAATATCCGTTGGTCATGTGTTTGTATCTCTAAGTGGTTAAACGACCGATTTAAATGAAATGGATCCAATTTCCTAGAATGCATGGCTACTGTATTCGGCCAAATATAGCTCGATGCCCAATCAAGTCAGAGTATCCAATTGCTCGAATTGCTGACTAATGAATGCAAAGACCGCCCTTCGTTGGAATTTCCATTTTGTGAATATATAACTACGAGAGCCCTGTTTTCCCCATGATATATGTTCATTTTTGATTCTGTGTAAGCTGATACTGTCTGTGGGGTCATATGACTTCGTGCCAGTACGCGAGCATCGTTTTCCACTACCCCTTTAATGTTGTGTTTAATTGCTAGTCACCGAGAAATATTATAGCTTGAAAGAAATATTTAAAATGTAGAATCTCCTTAAGCAAAATAGTTTTTGCTGCTGTTGAAAATAAGCCGTCTCTCCTCTTTCCCCATTATAGCAACCGAATTTTGATCTTGCCAATAAGCTCTTTTTCTTGAACTAATATCACATCTGCCAAGAGCCAGTAAATAAGAATGACAAGGGAAATACTAGATGAGATCTGAGGATCGCCCTCTTCGCTCTATTGGTCCTCGTTGACTGATAAACTGTCAATATCCGTCGACACTGAATGCAATGTGAGGGTCTGATAACGTACTGATACCGGAACGATTACGTAATTCAATAACGGTATAATATTGTCCAAATCCAGCTCTTCGAGTAATTCGTATCATTTTCGCTTCATCCTGACTGAAAGATTTTGTAAAATCCGGTCATTTCCCTTATATGTATTGTAATTTTTACCTGTATATGGCGAGATTCTGCTGATGGACGATTCGTCCATGAGGCTCGCCCCCTGTACAGACCTTTTGGTCTTTGATATATGTTGGCATTTGTGAGAAGTTGATGCTGGGTCGACATCGAGCCTTACAGACTAGTCTTTTGTGTTAAATGCCGTCATTTTCATCTGACGACGATACAGCTCAGCAATTCCCAGTGTACGAGTTGTCACAGCGAAACAGCTCACCAATTACCAATATACGAGTTGTCCGAGCATTTCCATCATAGCTCTCTATATTTATATCTAATACCGCTTATGCCGGTGCTAGGGGCCGTGTGGTCATATAAAAGCGTACCTGAGATACAACACATATCACGATTGGTTAGATTCTTGGTATGTGCTTTAGAATAGGTTAACCGGAAGACTATACTGTGAAGTCTCTGTCAGCTCTGTCAGTATATCGGTACCTCTTCCTACTTCCCTTATATGTGTTGTAATTCTTAATCCAGATGATATTCGTTGCAAATCGTCATTTAGAGAATGATGTATCTCAGTCAGGCTTTGATTGTGACTATTTATATGACCACCCACCATGAGGATCTTGAAGAAAATGGGTTATACGGTCCCTATCCCCGGGTTAAGCGGAATAAGACACAAGTTACGAAAAGTGTTGCAGAGATAGCTTTACGATCCAAACTGCTAGCCCTGTTACCTCGAAATAATTCGTACATGCCAGGAGATTGCCTCATCCGGGCATAACTACTCCAAACCGGTTTTGGGCCGAAGCTAGAACTTCGGCAATCTTCGTGCATGCTCTGATATCGTCAGATAAGGGTTGGGACTGATTGAGCGAGGACGTTTATTCGGGTGGTGGAGGGACAATTTTAACGGGGGACATTTTAGCTATCCATCGCAGAATGTGTTGCTAGTCGGGACACATCGCTACGACAACTGGCTTACGTTGTGGCGTTGTATGTGCTATGTGTGAAGAACCCCGGTGTGTGTTGAGCTCTGTGGTTTACGCTGCGGCGTTGTACGTGTAGCGTGTGAACTCCGGTGTGCGTCGGACACTGGTTTATGTCCTGGCATTGTATGTGTAGTGTGTAAAGGACCCCGGTGTGTGTTGAGCACTGTGGTTTACGCTGCGGCGTTGTACGTGTAGCGTGTGAACTCCGGTGTGCGTCGAACACTGGTTTATGTTGTGGTATTGTATGTGTAGTGTGTGGAAAACACTGGTTTGTGCTGCGGCGTCGCACGTGTAATATGGGAGAAACTCTGGTGTGTATCTGAGAGTTGGATGTTGTTCGAAAATTGTGATTTGCGCTGCGGCGTTGTACTTGTAAGTTGTGGGAGATTATGATGCGTTGTGATGAACTAGGTGTGTTTATGTAATCTGTGTGAGGAAACCGGGTGCTGGACGCCTGGGTTCGATGCTTGCTGTGTGATTAGAGAATTTCTGTGTGAAGATTCTGTGTGGTAGATATACGCGTCACTCGCGTTTCTATGTGACTTCTGTTTTGATTGTATAACTGTGTGTTCTTTTTGGGGTTTTCTGTGTGTGTTAAGCTATGTGACACGTTCATGGAAATCTGTGGTGAAGTTAATATATGGAGTGACATGGAGGAGATATAGTAAGAGAATGTGTAGTGCGGGTAGCCATGTCGGAGACCTGGGGTTGAGGAAGACGTCCCTCTTCATCCCATGTCTTCACCATGAAGCCCTGGTGAGAGTTGTCTATCCGATATTTTGTAGTACGCGTTATGATTTATGGTGAATCCGGTGGGGCAGGATAGCCACCTCTCGGGGAGTGAATAAATGCGTCATTATTTGATTATAGTCTCAACCCTCGTCTAGTTATGAGCTCAATGATTTCTTTTTGTGTGGAGGTGTAGCAATTATGGTTATGTTCTCCCTCTACAGATATTCTCTCTGGCGAGGTAGCCGTTTGCTGGGGCGGGTGTGCGCTGGGTCATTATGTCTGAGTGCACGCAGACTGCTGGCTCCTCGTACATTCGTCCCTGTGGGTTCCCTCTCTACTAGAAAGTGTTGGCCGCTGTTGAAGACGAGCCTTGAAATTATTAGGGGAGAGAGAATGGGGAGTTCAATTTATAGTCTGGACGGCTATTAGTTTAGAGGCTTGTTCCAGTCGTGGATTGGATGATGTTTTTGTATTAATTGCGGTCATGTAGCTGGTAGGCTGACCTGCGGATTATATTTTTAAGAATTAAAGTGAGCAGTCCCATGCGGCTGATTGTATTTATTGGGGCCGTGAAGCAGGTAGGCTGGCCTGCGGTTTATATTTTTGAGGAATAAAGTGATCGGTCTCATGAGGCTGACCATTCCAGTGAGATTTTTAGTGGGTTTGGGTGTAATCATAGACAGTCTGTTAATGAGACTGGAATAGTGGGGGGGTTATCAATTTATTGAAGTTGGGTGCTTTTAGAGAGCAGTGTACTTTTGTACACTGCAAGTTACGCATTTTGACACATGGAGAATTCACGTCTTTGTCTCGTATTTTAGTAATTGTTGTCAGGGCTGGAAAGGCGGTTGCCTGGGATAGGGAAGGGTTCTATCAGGGCGAATTAAGATCTTCGCCAAAAAGAAAACGGGGAGGGGTGTTGCAGAGATAGCTTTACGATCCAAACTGCTAGCCCTGTTACCTCGAAATAAATCGTACATGTCAGGAGATTGCCTCATCCGGGCATAACTACTCCAAACCGGTTTTGGCCCGAAGCTAGAACTTCGGCAATCTTCGTGCATGCTCTGATATCGTCAGATAAGGGTTGGGACTGATTGAGCGAGGACGTTTATTCGGGTGGTGGAGGGACAATTTTAACGGGGGACATTTTAGCTATCCATCGCAGAATGTGTTGCTAGTCGGGACACATCGCTACGACAAAAGCAACTCCATTGATCTTGCACGCTACGCTCGTCTTTTGCTATCAGCATGCGATATGTGTCGTCAAATTTGAGAAACTTTGAGTGGAGGCGCTTGATGGTATAGCCCTCTTTTGTAAGTTTCTGCAATAATGTTTTATGACGTTGATTAAAATCGTCACATTTAACACATGATCTAGCAAATACTACTAGGCGAGATATGTATACGCCATATGCAGCTCCCACCGAGGACCAAACAGAGCGGGAACAATAGAATGGCTGTTGAATTTTCTCAACCTCTGATGACTGACTCGGGGTAATATGTGTATGATTCCTATCGGTCATTTTGAAGTTTTCGTTGTATCTAAGCACATTTCCTGTGCCCGCAGAAACAAACAGTAAGCAGCATAAGAATTAATAGATTTTTATTTTTTTTAAACTGCATCGTCTGAATCTGAAATTAGTCAAGCGTACTATAAAAGTGATTTGAAAAATCTGATAAATAAGTTGTACTTACCTTAGTATTTACGCAGTACTTGAAAGACATAATCGAACGCGAGCAATATATATTGGGTAATTCAATGGCCTTGGTTATGCCGACCTCTTGGATAGTCACTGTATGCTTTTCAAGGGATACACTCCAATTAATAATGAGAAGTTGTGATATTGAGCAGTAAGCGTGTAAAGTTATCATAGGATGGTCATGTGGATAGAGTGCAAAATCAACTACATAACGCTATGCCGATATTTAATTACATCATGAAAGCGGAATGCCATCGTCAAAGTCTTCCCATATGATAGATGTTGAATTTTGATGGTACTTTCGATCGAAAATAGTTAAAGATATCAATAACGCTGAATTAATTCAAACCTCATGGGGGGAAAGCGGGTTTGAAAGGCTTAAACATATCAGGTCTACGTACACCGTGCTTGACAGGTGAATTATTATTAAGAAAAAATATCGAACCAATTCAGACGTATGAATTGACACTTTCAATCCCCTATCCCTTGATAATCCTACCTGGAAAGTTGAGAAAGCAATTCAATCTTTAGCTGACATGCTATAAAACCCACGTGTATGAGACATTATAAAATAAACTTTTTAATATTTGTTTTCCAAGTAACACACCAGGCCCAAAATCACTGAATCATGAAAAGTACGATATGTCGACTTTTTTTTGAATGCATACATTGTTAACACTATGTAGACATACAAGTTAAACTTCAAAACTTGTCTCACTACAACCGCCCTCTCAGCTAGCCAAAAATATCCAGCTCTGTGTTGGCAATTAATCTTATACACTGTGATGTTTACTGACCAATCGGGGTAAAAAACGCTGCAATTATTAAACGTGTGTAAAGGAGGTGACCTACTGTATTTTTCAGAGAATAGAACAGTCCACTTATCTCGGTTGATACGATAAAATAAGTTTCACCAAAGTTAGCACGGACCGAATCGCTGATGAGAATGTCGTGACTGGTTGTTTTATTGCTTGGGGTTCTACATTTCATTAAAGTTTTATAGTTCCTAACGATAAATTATAGTTGTCCTCTTTCGTGTGATCAGTGGTGAATATCCAGTACATTCAACAGCTCCTTGTCACGTGTTTATATCTCTAAGTATTTAAACGAATGATTTAAAGGAAACGGATCCAATTTCCCAGAATGTATTTCTACTGTATTCGGCTATATTCAATGTCCAATCAGTTCCGAGTAACCAATTTCTCGGGCTGCTGACCAATGGCAATATCGCCCTTCGATAGAATTTTCAGTTGGTAAACATATTACTACGAGATCCCTGTTTTGTCCATGAAATATGATGTCAGATATCCAAATATAGTGGCCATTTCCACGTGTATTATCCATGAATAAAATTATGTATAAAACATTTTTGTAATTCCCCGTTGCACAAAAATCTCCAGTTGAGGTCAATACAACACAACGTGGGTCAGACACACACAACAATGTCACATCTACAAAACGGAGCAAATGATTCGTAACGAGAACAAATAGTTTGTTTCCACAACTCTTTCATTCAGAAAGTCGCCATCTTTAGTAGGACTTTTCTATGAAGTAGGTGCGCCCTCTCCCACCACTCCCTCTTCCCCATATGGAATTCATAGGTTTATTGCCAAGAAATCGTGAATTTTGAGCAAAAAAAATCATCTGCAATAGCGGACAATTCCATCATGTGTAGGTGCTCCTGGAAAGTCGTTCTAAAACTGGTGACTTCAACAATCAAGACGCGTTGCCATTTTCATAAAGTCGTCATCTTTAATATGACATTTCCTCAAAATAGGTGCACCTGCTCCCACCACTCCCTCTTCTCCATTTGGAGACGGAGTTTCAAGAATTTTGAGTGAAAAAAATTCATCTGCAATTGCGGACAATTCCATTATGGGTAGGAGCTCCTGGAAAGTCGTTCTAAAACTGGTGACTTCAGTGCACAGTCTGTATTGCTTATGTCATTCATTTAGACGACATCATGGTAAAACGTTCGATAGACATGTGGAGAATCTTAAAAGGTTCTTCACCATGAAATAATTACAAATGTGTCTTCAATCCATTCATGCTCAAAACTTTATCGCTGCCGGGATGAAACTGCCAAGCAATGTGTTTGTGTAAAGATGAATTTATTTAAGTATTTTAGTCCAGCATATACCCTTTATGTATAAAAAGTTTATTATGGTACGACGAAATGTCGTGTTTTAAATGTGAAAATCTTGAATCATTGATTTGCGGAATCTCGGATACAGTTTTCATTGTATCCAAGCACATTTCTGTGTCGACGGTAACAAACAGTAGACAGAAAACAGAATTAATAGATTTTCATTTAAGATCACATCTCCTAAACCCGCGTAATATAAAAGTGATCTGGAAAATCTGAAAAATAGTTTGCGCCTACCGCAATATTTACTTGATTAGTACTTATGGTTGCTGCATAAACTGCAATTTCAAACAAACAAAAACAGGTGCTTATACGATCCTGATGATGGCATAAATTATAGCCGAAATATAGTATCAATATCACGTACCACCATGACTTCAATCATCGGAGTTACGTTTATCTTAGTTTATGTTAAACTAATATGTGGAACAACTGGTTTAAGGCCATTGTACATAGGTAAAAAGCACATCTTGCAGACCGAAATATTCTTTAATATGATAAGACTATCCCTTGTTCAAGGTTATTATTTGAGGGTGTCTATTGTTTTCACCAAGTCTTTTTGTTGAATGACTTTCTTTCTATCCAATAAATATCGTATTTTCAAACCACGTGTTTTCGGCATCTGTTTCGGAAAAGATGGTGTAGGCATATGGGATTCCCGGTCTATGTCTTCCTGTTGAATCAAGGGTATCTAGAACAGGGTTCCAGGTGCAAAAACAAATCAAGATTTGACCCTCCAGTGACCTATGCATTCACCTGTTGTATTGCTCAAATCTTTTTCATCGGTTCAGTCAAGATTTCGATCGAAAATATCAAATCGTTATCATATTTTACACGAAAAGGGTTAAGAGTGCATGGTGAAGTCGCGAATTCTCAGTCCTATTTGACCAGGGTGAATTGAAGTGTGTTTTTGCTGCGGAGGAAGGATGTGAGGTGATATCGATCTCTTCCTTACCTCTATATATTCGTTACTCTTGGGTATAGAGGGTTGAAAGGAGGTGTTCGCTTTAGATGGATATTTTTCCCTTCAGAGTGGCTCTGTGCTGCTCTATTGTCTCACTCCAAGCCGGCGCGTAAATTGTGACGTAATGCTCAGGTATTCCCCAACTCTTTGCCAGACAGGCGAGGCCAGTCAAATGGGAAATTCTGGTTCATATTCTCATACGGTTACCATTGGCAGATATTGGCACATGCATAATCAATTGGGAAAGCAAGCGTCACCACTTGTTGAAGATCATTTCCTTAATAAAGGCCTTGATATAAGACAAGTTTAACCTTATAACTTTTCAATTCATAGTCACAACTTTCCGCTGCCCTAAGACGAAATTATATATGTGTAACAATTAATTTTTTGCTCTGCTGGATCGTCAGAATATTCAAATACTGACTGTGTGTGGAGTTGTTTGTGTGCAATTCTATTGACGAATTATAATAAAATAAGGGATTCTGTGCGTTAGGGGTTCGCTGTCTTTATTTCACTTTAAAGTCCAAAATGATGAAGATGGGAGAAAAAGGAAAAAATAAAGAATTTTTTTTCCGGGGATTTGGGGATTCGAACCAAAATGTTGGTTTTCTTTTAATCTGTAGTCCGACACTGTAACCATTCGGCCAAGCAGCTGTTACAATTATCAACATGAGGAATCATGTGCCGAATGGCGGTGAACTACAACCTTTCAGAGCATTACAAGTAGTAGGGTCTCCGCATTTAAAGTCACATTTTGCCGGGGGAGGTAACTCTTGCATCCGACAGGGGGCGCTGTTCCATGTTATAGTATAGGGAGCGGCCATGCACGGCCTTTGTCCTCTGGGCCGCTTGGCTGGGTGCCAAGTTTTGACCACTATAGTTCCGGCAACCTTTGACCTTGAATTCCTCCGCGCTGATGCGGTCTGGTGGTGATGCGGTCACGGGAGAAAGCCTCCGCGTACAGAAAGTAGTCCCCAGAATTCAAATACGCTGCATGGTCCGATTGGGTCGTATGAGGTACCAAAGTGAAGCATTCGTGAAGGGGCATCTGATGGGCTGGGTGTGGGGTTGAAATATCGTCATTCTGCGCATGCGCGGTGGACAAAGGGTATGGAAATAGATGTTTTGGGGTCTAGGGCAGCCACTAATTGTCCGATGGAGTCGAGTGAGGTATCAATGTGAAGCCTATGTGAGGGGGCATCTGACTGGACTAGTGGCTTGGGCGCTGTCATCATTCTGCGCATGCGCAGACAGGGAATTGTGGGAAAAGGGTATGAAAATAGACGTTTTGGGGTCGAGGGGAGCCCCTAATGGGCCGATGGAGTTGTATGAGGTATCAATGTGAAGCCTATGTGACGGGGCATCTGCCTGGACTAGTAGCTCGGTCGTGGTCACCATTCTGCGCATGCGCAGACAGGGAATTGTGGGAAAAGGGTATGGAAATAGACGTTTTGGGGTCGGGGGAGCCACCATTGGTCCTATGGAATCGTATGAGGTATCAATGTGAAGCATTCGTGAAGGAGCATCCGATGGGGTGGATGTGGGGTTGAAATAGCGTCATTCTGCGCATTTATGGGAATAAACGTTTTGGGCTCTGGGTGGGCCACTAGTGGTCCTATGGAGTCGAGTGATTTATCAATATGAAGCCTATGTGAGGGGCATCTGCCTGGACTAGTGTGTCGTCCGTGTTCAACATTCTGCGCATGCGCAGACAGGGAATTGTGTGAAAAGTGCATTGGAATGAACGTTTTAGGATCTGGGGGAGCCCCTAATTGGCCGATGGAGCCGTATGAGGTATCAATGTGAAGCCTATGTGAGGGGGCATCCTCCTGGACTAGTGTCTCGGCCGTGGTCTACATTCTGCGCATGCGCAAACAGGAAATTGTGAGCAACGCCCGCCAACGCCAAGCTCAACGCTTCAACGTCCTGGTGAATTAGCCCAAAAGCTCTGATTTTCATGGAATTGTCACTAATTCATTGGAAATGCAGTGACGACCGTCAACGGCCGCCTTAACGCCATGATATAGACAGATGAGAGAGCAATAACAACAAGGATGAGAGAACTACAACAACAACAAGTTGTTTTTTTCATATAGTTTATTTTCCCCTCCATCATAACATACCCACGCTGGGGGAGCCGCGTCGGGGTATGTTTACAATTCAAGAATACTCTTGTCCAATCAGAGACCGCCATTTGGTCCTGCCATATTCGTTCTTGCCCGTTAGATGTATTCTCGGCTGCACTTGTCCAATCAGAAGCCGTCCTTAAGAAAGTCCCATCTTCGGCCCTGTTCGCTCTCATCCGTTTGTTCTAATCGTCGTCGGTCAGGCCTGGATATTCGTTGGGCAACATATCCTGAAACAGTTGTTTGCGCATTCTAATCGCATTTTCCAGGGCCTCGGTGGGTGGTATCCCCATAGCCTCTTCCAAGTGACGCTTGGTCTTCATGATGGACCTGTGCGTGGGGTCGCCTTTCATTTCAAGCGGTAGTAAGGTATACTGTTCATAGATCGCCATGGCTGTTTTCCTGATGCGGAGGCGCATTTCGGTGTACGCCTGTTGTAAGTTATCCTGTCCCGCGTCCTCGATCGCTTCAGCGTGAGTATTGATAGCTGCTGTCACAATACGATCCCAGAAGGTAGGTTCTGCCTCACTTTCCTGGGATGTAGGCTGACTATCTGAGGTCAAGCTCTCCATATCAGTAGATAGACTGTCAGCAATCTTGGATTCGGTATCAGTCGATACACTCTCATCGATCTCTGTATCAGCATCCGATTCAACGGACTCCTCGACGTCTTCAATCCAATGTATATTTTTCTGGTGTAGCATCATATCGTAATGTCTGGTGAACGTGCGTTCACACTCAGAACAAGTATAAGCCATGTTGACGGTTGAACGTCGACTGTGCGTGTTTTGGGAATACACTCGCTTTCATAGACAGTAACGCCCGCCAACGTCCACTGTTACGCCTTAACGCCCTATATGTACGCCTTAACGTTCGTCTCAACGCTCTAACACACTTTCTTAACGCTTTAACGTCGTTTAATGATACGTTCAAACAAATGTTGCTTTTGTGCTATTGCTCTGACACACGCCGCTTTCCAGTTCATGCCCGAGGTTTTCAACATCGACGCTGTTCTTTCGATTTCCATATGGACTGGGTCCTTGTCCAACAATTTCATATGGGTCACGAGGTCGACATACTGCTGACGTAAAGCCCGTCGTAATCTGGGTGCCAATTTGTTATGGGCTAAAATTGCGGCTTCGTTTTTCGAATATCCTTTGTGTTGAAACTTGTTTTCTGTGGCCCTCAACGTCTCGCCCATCTCGGCGTCCATACTTTCTTTGAACAAATCCTTCCATAGCATTCATTCCCTTGTACGGGTACGGGTTGGGCCTTCACGGTTGGATGATAATCCGGGACTGATGGTATGAAGCAGACCTGCTGTATGGGGGTGGGATGCTGCTGCTGCTCTGCCAGGAGTGGACTCGGTGGATGGTGTAGGGGTATATGGCGTTGCGGTGATTCCTCGCCGGGTAACAGGTGGGTCGTCAGCCGACGATCTTCGGGGGTATGGGCCTTTAAATCTACGAACAGGTAGCCGTACGGACGACTTGTCGCCCCTTGAAACGCCTGCATGAAATGGTCGATGTTCTGAGGATAAATTCGACTACCAAACACACGGATTTGTGCTCTGTCAATGGGATTGGAGAACAACACAAAGTATTGGCAGTTCAAGGCAATATCTCTGGACGCCTTCCCTTGAGGAAAGAGATTCTGGGTCAAATAGATGACGGACAGATTCCGATGATGGGATCCTTTAGTAAACAAGTCGGCGACGTGTGAATTGTCCTTGGCCGCACTCATCAGATCATCTAGCACTACCACGTTGGTCTGCTCGGGGTCAAAGTAATACGGTTCGATTATGTCGTGGGGAATCCCTGGGACGAAGCTCACATTCTGTAACCTTGTAGTTTCGTAGGCGGGCTGCCATTGGCTATAACACCAAACAACACGTGTCGGAGCTGGGGTTGCCACACCTGCCTCTAAGAACTTCATCACCCAGGACGTCTTTCCACATGCCGTAGGGCCGCTCACCGCCATCGTATAGGGATGCTCTACTGCTCTTGTTGGACCTATAGCGGGACTCGGCTGTGTCTCTTGGTTGTGTTTGCGTTGAATGTGCCTGAGGTTCTCTGACAGAACGTACACGTACACGACATGTTCATCAGTCGACCAATACATATGGACTGATGATGGACACATGTTCATTCCTATATTTACAGACTCTACCACCACCACACACACCACCACCAACTCCACAAATACCACCGCCACACACCACCAACATCACCACCAACGCCACCACCGGGCGTTGACGGGCGTCAACGCCCGGTGGTGGTGGTGGTAGCCCCCGTGTGGCAGAGCTCTTGGATCGGAGCTCTCGGAGCTCAAAGCTTGTGGAACTCAGAGCTCGGAAATGACGCAATCGCAGGCATGCGCGTGTACCTGTGCTGCACCCTGTACCCTATAGCCCGTAGGGAATAGGGTATACCAGGGTGCGGGTGCAGCACAGGTACACGCGCATGCCTGCGATGGCGTCATTTCCGAGCTCTGAGTTCCACAAGCTTTGAGCTCCGAGAGCTTCGATCCAAGAGCTCTGCCACACGGGGGCTACCACCACTACCACCGGGCGTTGACGCCCGTCAACGCCCGGTGGTGGCGTTGGTGGTGGTGTTGGTGGTGTGTGGCGGTGGTGTTGGTGGAGTTGGTGGTGATGTGTGTGGTGGTGGTAGAGTCTGTAAATATAGGAATGAACATGTGTCCATCATCAGTCCATATGTATTGGTCGACTGATGAACATGTCGTGTACGTGTACGTTCTGTCAGAGAACCTTCTCTCGTCGCGATAGTATGCTCAGGCACATTCAACGCAAACACAACCAAGAGACACAGCCGATTCCCGCTATAGGTCCAACAAGAGCAGTAGAGCATCCCTATACGATGACGGTGAGCGGCCCTACGGCATGTGGAAAGACGTCCTGGGTGATGAAGTTCTTAGAGGCAGGTGTGGCAACCCCAGCTCCGACACGTGTTGTTTGGTGTTATAGCCAATGGCAGCCCGCCTACGAAACTACAAGGTTACAGAATGTGAGCTTCGTCCCAGGGATTCCCCACGACATACACGGACCGTATTACTTTGACCCCGAACAGACCAACGTGGTAGTGCTAGATGAGTGCGGCCAAGGACAATTCACACGTCACCGACTTGTTTACTAAAGGATCCCATCATCGGAATCTGTCCGTCATCTATTTGACTCAGAATCTCTTTCCTCAAGGGAAGGCGTCCAGAGATATTGCCTTGAACTGCCAATACTTTGTGTTGTTCTCCAATCCCATTGACAGAGCACAAATCCGTGTGTTTGGTAGTCGAATTTATCCTCAGAACATCGACCATTTCATGCAGGCGTTTCAAGGGGCGACAAGTCGTCCGTACGGCTACCTGTTCGTAGATTTAAAGGCCCATACCCCCGAAGATCGTCGGCTGACGACCTACCTGTTACCCGGCGAGGAATCACCGCAACGCCATATACCCCTACACCATCCGCCGAGTCCACTCCTGGCAGAGCAGCAGCAGCAACCCACCCCCATACAGCAGGTCCGCTTCATAACATCAGTCCCGGAATATCATCCAACCGTGAAGGCCCAACCCGTACCCGTACAAGGGAATGAACATAATGTGAACTCGAGGCTATGGAAGGATTTGTTCAAAGAAAGTATGGACGCCGAGATGGGCGAGACGTTGAGGGCCACAGAAAACAAGTTTCAACACAAAGGATATTCGAAAAACGAAGCCGCAATTTTAGCCCATAACAGATTGGCACCCAGACTACGACGGGCTTTACGTCAGCAGTATGTCGACGTCGTGACCCATATGAAATTGTTGGACAAGGACCCAGTCCATATGGAAATCGAAAGAACAGCGTCGATATTGAAAACCTCGGGCATGAACTGGAAAGCGGCGTATGTCAGAGCAATAGCACAAAAGCAACATTTGTTTGAACGCATCATTAAACGACGTTAAAGCGTTAAGAAAGTGTGTTAGAGCGTTGAGACGAACGTTAAGGCGTACATATAGGGCGTTAAGGCGTAACAGTGGGCGTTGGCGGACGTTACTGTCTATGAAAGCGAGTGTATTCCCAAAACACGCACAGTCGACGTTCAACCGTCAACATGGCTTATACTTGTTCTGAGTGTGAACGCACGTTCACCAGACATTACGATAAGATGCGACACCAGGAAAATATACATGGGATTGAAGACGTCGAGGAGTCCGTTGAATCGGATGCTGAGATCGATGAGAGTGTATCGACTGATACCGAATCCAAGATTGCTGACAGTCTATCTACTGATATGGAGAGCTTGACCTCAGATAGTCAGCCTACATCCCAGGAAAGTGAGGCAGAACCTACCTTCTGGGATCGTATTGTGACAGCAGCTATCAATACTCACGCTGAAGCGATCGAGGACGCGGGACAGGATAACTTACAACAGGCGTACACCGAAATGCGGCCCCGCATCAGGAAAACAGCCATGGCGATCTATGAACAGTATACCTTACTACCGCTTGAAAGGAAAGGCGACCCCACGCACAGGTCCATCATGAAGACCAAGCGTCACTTGGAAGAGGCTATGGGGTTACCACCCACGGAGGCCCTGGAAAATGCGATTAGAATGCGCAAACAACTGTTTCAGGATATGTTGCCCGACGAATATCCAGGCCTGATCGACGACGATTAGAACAAACGGATGAGAGCGAACAGGGCCGAAGATGGGACTTTCTTAAGGACGGCTTCTGATTGGACAAGTGCAGCCGAGAATACATCTAACGGGCAAGAACGAATATGGCAGGACCAAATGGCGGTCTCTGATTGGACAAGAGTATTCTTGAATTGTAAACATACCCCGACGCGGCTCCCCCAGCGTGGGTATGTTATGATGGAGGGGAAAATAGACTATATGAAAAAAAAACCTTGTTGTTGTTGTTCTCTCATCCTTGTTGTTATTGCTCTCTCATCTGTCTATATCATGGCGTCAAGGCGTTATGCTAGGGCGTTACGGCGGCCGTTGACGGTCGTCACTGCATTTCCAATGAATTAGTGACAATTCCATGAAAATCAGAGCTTTTGGGCTAATTCATCAGGGCGTGGAAGCGTTGAGCTTGGCGTGGCGGGCGTTGCTCACAATTCCCTGTTTGCGCATGCGCAGAATGTAGACAACGGCCGAGACACTAGTCCAGGAGGGTGCCCCCTCACATAGGCTTCACATTGATACCTCATACGGCTCCATCGGCCCATTAGGGGCTCCCCCAGATCCTAAAACGTTCATTCCAATGCACTTTTCACACAATTCCCTGTCTGCGCATGCGCAGAATGTTGAACACGGACGACACACTAGTCCAGGCAGATGCCCCTCACATAGGCTTCACATTGATACCTCACTTGACTCCATATGACCACTAGTGGCCCACCTAGACCCCAAAACGTTTATTCCCATACACTTGGTCTACCATGCATGCGCAGAATGACGCTATTTCAACCCCACATCCACCCCATCGGATGCTCCTTCACGAATGCTTCACATTGTTACCTCATACGATTCCATAGAACCACTAGTGGCTCCCCCCGACCCCAAAACGTCTATTTCCATACCCTTTTCCCACAATTCCCTGTCTGCGCATGCGCAGAATGGTGACCACGACCGAGCCACTAGTCCAAGCAGATGCCCCCTCACATAGGCTTCACATTGATACCTAATACAACTCCATCGGCCCACTAGGGGCTCCCCTCGACCCCAAAACGTCTATTTTCATACCCTTTTCCCACAATTCCCTGTCTGCGCATGCGCAGAATGATGACAACGCCCGAGCCACTAGTCCAGTTAGATGTCCCCTCACATAGGCTTCACATTGATACCTCACTCGACTCCATCGGACCATTAGTGGCTGCCCTAGACCCCAAAACATCTATTTCCATACCCTTTGTCCACCGCGCATGCGTAGAATGACGATATTTCAACCCCACACTCAGCCCATCAGATGCCCCTTCACGAATGCTTCACTTTGATACCTCATACGACCCAATCGGACCATGCAGCGTATTTGAATTCTGGGGATTACTTTCTGTACGCGGAGGCTTTCTCCCGTGACCGCATCACCACCAGACCGCATCAGCGCGGAGGAATTCAAGGTCAAAGGTTGCCGGAACTATAGTGGTCAAAACTTGGCACCCAGCCAAGCGGCCCAGAGGACAAAGGCCGTGCATGGCCGCTCCCTATACTATAACATGGAAACAGCGCCCCCTGTCGGATGCAAGAGTTACCTCCCCCGGCAAAATGTGACTTGAAATGCGGAGACCCTACTACTATTACAAGCGTTTTGGCATATTTCAATATCATGAAAATATGACACCTTTAACCAAAAGTATCATTTTGGATCAAACCCGCCGCATGTCGATATGTAAGACTCGTTTTGGTTAAAGGTGTCATATTTTATATATGAATGGAATTCCCTTCAAGAATATCGCCAAAAATTGCAAAAACAAACAAATGCTTATTTTCTAATATTCGTAATATTTTTTTGACAAATCTCTTCTCGGTGAAAATTTAGAAGATGAAAATTCAGTATTTTCTCTCTCAAGCTAATAACTTTTAAAGTAAACGAGAGGAAATTATATTTTCGGTTTATAAACACAACACACTAAGGAAAAAAATACGGTCAAACCGAACACATCCTTTTCCACACTTTCCCCAAAAAGCAATTTCGGCCTGCTTTTCTTCGTATAGTGTGTTCAGTAAATTGGAATGCTCCGGTCCACAAGTCATGTATTGAGTCACTGACATTCTTATAGTGTGTTTGTTTTTGTTTGTTTGTTTGTTGTTTTTTTGTTGTTGTTTTTTTGTTCAGACTTTTATTAGTGGGGGAGGTGCGGATTTGATAGAAACGACAAACGACTTCCGTCATTTCATTCGCTGCATCACCAAATTTGATATATGTTACTGTACCGTCAAATTGTGGCGTTATGGAGTTATGTGGAGTTATCCTTCAGCTACCAGCTACCCTGCAAACATGGATAATATAAAGGTTCGTGTCTTCGTTGGTATATACAGCGAAGGCACGCAGCATATAGGATACGGTTTGCAACGTAGGGTATCATCCAGCATTTCAATGTGTATACACGAATGACCAATTAAATTCCGCCTTTTTAAAAATGAATTCCGTGATGCATTAAAGTGTAGCCATTCATCAGAGCTACCTTCGCTGTGTGAAAACGCAAAATTCCATTTCTGTAAAATGATTTGGAAACCGTATCGTTACAGTTCCCAATAAAAGTTTCCGGTGATTTTCCAGAATTGGAGCCCTTCTCACGGTGTTGGCTCAGCTTAAAAAGCAAGGTGTTTTCATATCCATGTATCGTAATCTCTATTCCATATATCTTTTCCTGGCCTACCTACCCGACAATTTAATTCAGACGGGGAAATGATCAGACGTACGCGTGTGAATGCAATTCTCGATCAAATCAGCAATCATTACAGAATAAATGGAAGACAATCAGCATCAAAGGACATGAGGTTCAATTTTGAAATGAATTGTCATTATCTTCAATTCGCATCGTCTCGTGATGCATGATGGTGAAAATGGCTTCATATCAAGTTCCCAGCTGTAAGCGTTCGAACGCCGTCAATTGAAAATAATCCGAAATTGACGAATGAACAAACATCAAAGAGTTACACAAAATGGGAAATTACTCTACTTGTGTGATTTAGGCGATTCGGGCATAACAAATTAACTCACGATAATTTACGATAACGCAAGTAAACTGATGATATTAAGGAATAACTTAATTTGAATCTTTTGATTCATGCTTCAGGACTGAGTCTTCGGAATAACCTGGAGGAGAGCTGATAATGCCTTCTGTATTACACAATTATAGAAGACTTTTATAAGAAGTGATACAGATCGAGAGTAAATCACTCTCTTCGATGTTTCAGCCTTGTGTCTGAGAGAGAGTGATGATGTCTTTTTTGGGGTAAGCTTCCTCATCTACTTCTGCAGACTATATTTTATGTTCCGATTATTCAAATATGCATTGCCTCGTGTGTATGAAAACAAGCAGCCAGAGGATGCTAGGTCCCCCGCCGAAATGGCAGCAATATTTTTTAGCATTGTTGGTCTCAGGGGATATACATGAGGGAGGCAACTGCTGCTTCATAGGCGTTGGATGTGGAAGGGTCTTTCTGCCTTCCCAAGTTTTAAGATCAACTCAGAACGATTGACTGAAAGTTGATTGCTTCTGTGATATAGTTTCCATGCAGTGAAGCACCGAGAAGCATCCCCAAGTGACATCTCAAGGCATTATCTGCAAACCAAATTTGACGAGAAGCTGAAGGCATCAACCTGTTGCCCGGAAACCAAATTTTAAATTTGCCACCAGTTGTCGCCACCTGTAGGTGCAAGTGAGCGAAATGCAATCCCAAGCATCATCTCATGGCATGGTAGCCTACATGTATTAGCCTATAGAATCTTCTACAGGGGGCCAATGATCGGCTGATGCAGCAACAACAGCATTTTCCCACTTAGACGGCAGATTTTGAAATCAAAAACGAGGCCGCGCTATGTCATCAGTCAACTGAGACAGTCGCGTGGTTGTGTATGAAGATTGGGGTGGGTCTTATCTAATAGTGATCCAATGAAAATGCTCGTATTAGTTTAAAATGGCGGGGTCGAATGACCAATCACTGAACGGGAGACAGCTGGAACAGTACGTTGACACTGTCTGTTAATACAAGGGGCGTCGGAAGCAAATTCAAAGTGGTACGGCCACTATCATTGCACTTTAGGTGAGGATCCAGGGGCCGTCCAGGCCCCAGATGCTCCTGGGGTCTAGATCGCCGAAGAAGCGTTCTGAGCGATTTCTGGCGTCAATCAAAATCACTCTGCATTGAAGTGTATTTTTAGTTCTTTCCTAACCCTTTTACCATGAAAACGCAATCGATGGTTTTCTGCGATGCTGAATTACAAAAAATTGTGTATAGTATAGTACTTTATCCTAGGCACATCGTGTAGAAGTAACCGAGATGATGCATCGATAATGTATACCAAATTTTACATTGAGCATTTGAACAGTGTCAGAGATAGAGATCATTAATGATTTTACATAAATTAAAGATGGTTGCCCATCCTTCCCGTCACTCAGAGGAACTAATGTGGTTATTCATTAATGCAAGTCTCTTCATACATCGATGCTGTAAATCAAGTTTCGTATAGAACATTTGAATGGTATCAGAGATAAACATCATTAACAAGATTTTGAATAAATTAATGATGGCCGCCAAGATTTCCGCCCAATCAGAGAAACCAGATCTGTCATTCATCGTAAGTCTCTTGATGCATCAATGCTGTATACCAAATTTTACACTGAGCACTCCAACGGAATCAGATATAGAGATCATTAATGATTTTGCCTAAATTAAAGATGGCCACCAAGGTTTTCAGTCAATCAGGTCCCGCTTCAAAGTATCTGGATGTATCGATGATATATACCAACCTTCATATAAAACAATTGAATGGTAACCGAGATATGTAGGCTATCATTATCGATTTTGCATGAATTAAAGATGGCCTCCAGGGTTCCCAGCTAATCAGAAAAGCCTGTTTGGTAATTCGTTGAAAGTTGCTTGATGTATCGATGATGTATATCAAATTTCGTATTGAACAGTTGAATGGTTTCCGAGATATGGATCATTATCCATTTTGCATGAAATTAAAGATGGCTGCTAAGGTTCCCACCCAATCAGGTCCCAATTCTATAGGCTTCTGGTCCTTGACTAGGTAAATAAGCATACCAAATTTGGAATTCATCAGCGGAACAGTTTTCCGGCTATCTCGCTCACGAACGGACGTACGGACAGACGGACGTACAAGATGATGACAATACCCCATGGCCAAAAATGGCCGAGGGGTAAAAACATGGGTCTGTGCCTGATAAATTTTAAGCCTTTTGGGGTTGCAACTCATTCATAGAAAGCTCCCTGTACATGAACAACTGCACTGACAACTGCATGCCATCATCTGTCAGTCTGAAGACCGACAAGGTTGAATTCAGTTCAATTCAGGAAATTGATCATATGCACAGTGTGCACCCAAACATTAGGAAAACAGTTGTAATTAATATAGTAATATACATGTGTGGACACAAATGATTCGTGCAGAAGCTTCAGGGTAAATCATATGATGTGCAATACATTATTTGTTAGCAAAATTGAAGGAAATGTTGACCTTCGTTTAAGATGACACGAAATTCAAAAATCAGGGATTCAGTACTGCGGGAATTTCCCCGCCAGTTATTTCACATTATACTTCTGAAATAAAATATGGTTCATGCAAAAGCTTTAGGGTAAATCATATGATGTGGAATAGAATGATTTCATATAGCAAAATTGAAGGCCCATTTTGACTGGAACGGACAAGAAGAAGAGAAACTCAGTGGTGCCACCTTCAGCCAGATGTTGCTGAAATGCAATACGGACTGGCGTCCTGTTGCAAGGAATGCGTATTCCGAATTTCGGAATAATCCAACACAGCATTAGGAAGTTATCGCTTCGAACAGATGTACACGGAAAAAAATCTATTTTGACCCAGTGGCGCCACCTTCAGGCCGATGTTGCTGAAATGCAATACGGACTGGCCTCTTGTCGCAAGGAATGCGAATGCTGAATTTCGGAAGAATCCAACAAAGCGTTAGGAAGTTATCGCTTCGAACAGACATGCACGGACGTACACGAACATCCACGGACTCAAAGAAGCAAGAACCAGTGGCGCTACCTTCAGGCAGATGTTGCTGAAATGTAATACGGACTGGCGTCTTGTCACAAGGAATGCGTATTCTAATTTTGGAAGAATCCAACAAAACAAAACTTTAGGAAGTTATCACTTCGAACAGACATGCACGGGCGTACACGGACATCCACGGATGCAAAGAAGCAAGAACTAGTGGCGCCACCTTCAGGCAGATGTTGCTGAAATGCAATACGGACTGGCCTCTTGTCGCAAGGAATGCGAATGCTGAATTTCGGAAGAATCCAACAAAGCGTTAGGAAGTTATCGCTTCGAACAGATATGCACGGACGTACACGAACATCCACGGGCACAAAGAAGTAAGAACCAGTGGCGCCACCTTCAGGCAGATGTTGCTGAGATGTAATACAGACTGGCATCTTGTCGCAAGGTATGCATATTCCGAATTTCGGAAGAATCCAACAAAGCGTTAGGAAGTTATCACTTCGAACAGACGTACACGGACATTCACGGATGCGAAGAAACAAGAACTAGTGGTGCCACCTTCAAGCAGATGTTGCTGAAATGCAATACGGACTGGTGTCTTGTCGCAAGAAATGCGTATGCCGAATTTCGGAAGAATCCAACTAAGCGTTAGAAAGTTATCGCTTCGAACAGACATGCACGGACGTACACGGACATCCACATACGCAAAGAAGCAAGAACTAGTGGCGCCACCTTCAGGCAGATGTTGCTGAAATGCAATACGGACTGGCGTCTTGCCGCAAGGAATGCATATTCCGAATTTCGAAAGAATCCAACAAAGCGTTAGGAAGTTATCGCTTCGAACAGACATGGACGGACATCCACGGAAGCAAGAACCATTTTAAAGTCCCCGGCCGCGTTGCGGCGGGGGACAATAAACTTAAGTGGTAGAGGATTACAGGGAATTCCCATGCGCATAATGTAGGAGAATCTGATGACCCGATTGTGACGTGACCGAATAATTAACAACCATGAATGAGAACCTGGTCGAACCCACATGTGTAGGCTATTTAATTTAGACCCGATGGATTGATACTACGTATGTATCAAAACAACTTTTCTGCCCGGCATTTAGACCGACAGATAAACAAACCTGATGAAAGCTAACGCTCATTGGGGTTACTTGCATGTTCGATTGTTCAGGTCTTCGAAAAGTGTTCTTAGTACATCCCAGTGTACCGGGGTGGAGGCTAAGAATGTCCGATGGCTAAGAGTGTCCGGCTCCTATCTTTTAACACAGCTATGACATTTTTCTTCACATTATAGGTGTAAATCTCCGTCATTGGTTGCAATAGAAAAAGATATGAGAAGAGACATTAATATGGAAGCCGGATGCGGCCATCTCGCGTTTTCGCATAATAATAACACGAAATCGCGAAAACGCGAAAACCCGACGCGAAAACGCGAAAATGCAAAAATGCGATAACCCGACGCGGAAACGCGAAAATGTTTTCGTGTCTTCGCATCGTGTTTTCGCGTCTTCGCATCGCGTTTTCGCGTCGGATTTGCGCGTTTCCGCGTTACTATTATAGATGCGAAAATGCGAAAACGCGAGATGGCCGCATCCGGCTTCCATATACATTAATCACCAGGATATAGTCGCAGCCATCACACCGGTATATCACTACGTTCTTAGCCTATCAGTATAGGGGCTAGACCACTATCCCTTTAGGCAACCTCTGCCAGAGAAGTGAATTGTTTTCAATATTTTTCCCAGTCTCTGTTGCCCCTAATAATTGAAGGCCAGTGGTGGGTGATTGGAGTATGATATGTGTTTGGTTTCGCAGTGAGTTTGATTTTAACTCAAGGCCTAATAATGTGTTGCTTTGAGGGACTATTTGGGTGCCTGTGCACCGCTTTCTGAAAGCAGAGAAAAAAGCCAGAATTATGACGTCATTTGTAGGAGCGCGCATAACTCAAAATTTCAATGGGCGATCCCCGTCAAGAAGTCTGTCCGGTTGTAGCACTTGAATTAAAGTACTTCTGGCCGAAATATGGAAGTCGAGACTTAATTAATGAATCGAGGAGATGCAATTACGTTAACAGTTTTTAACATTGCCGCCAATGTAAATTTTAATAGTGGTCGCCAGTCACGAAACAAAGGAGTAGAATAGAATGTTTTGGTACAAAAATGAGCCTATATAAACGGATGACTTTTCAGCAGTGTCCTTACAAGAATGACCGACTTCATTTCCTCAACTTCGCTTCGTTCATTTCGGTCAGGCTGTGGTTTTCTATGGTACACAGCCCATAGTAAACGGATAGTTAAGTGGGTCGACATTTCAGGAAAATGAACAAAAATCAGATGAAAGGGAATAATGCATGGACTTGGTCTTTCCCTCAAAACTGTCAACTCGACTACAGCTAAAATTTCAACTACCGTACCGTATCTGACAGATAAACTCTGTCAAGTGATTTTCATCCTATATTTACACTTTGGATTTGAGGTTTCTTCCTATCTTTTAACATGCAATTTTGGTACTTATCTTTATTGCTGCAAATCGACAAGGTGAAGGGCCCATTTTCTGTAGCTAATTTCAATCAGTAATAGAAGTGAGAAGTATATAAGTTGAATGATGACCGTGGTAATTTTTTTCTTGTACATTAAGTGCACATTTCTGACTGAACACATCCCCCCACAGCGCATGCTCCATTTCGCAGGCTCCATTATCCATCCCTGCCTCCAATAGCGGAAGTTGACCTTTACTACGTTGCTATGACGTATAGGGCAAAACCCACGTATACGAGCGGGTCAGTTTGAATCCGGCCGAACAACTCCTTCAGTGTCGCAGATGAGCCAACTACTTTTGATATGCTCTGTCCAGATAAACAGGGAAAATGATCTCCAGATAATTCTTTTTAACGCTAGGTCAACAGAGGTAGTATGCAGACTTGAAAAGTAATCGAAATGCTCGGCAAATATCTATTTTACTATATATGATGTCACTTCCGGCGATGTGCGCGAAGGCCTCGAATCCGGTCCAAAAATTAGACCCCCAGCGAGGTGGTTGGACTGAACACTGAAATCCCATTGAAATCCATTTTATTTCTTAGATTCTCTCATAGATACGAACAATTATATGAAAATCAACACTGTCAATATATCTGATATGCTCGATTTCAAGTAGTGCTTCTCAATACCGGACTGTTTTAGGTTGCTTTTAGGTGGAATTCTCATCTTGTGAAAAGTTTGATGAGCCAGTTTACCGGATAACAGAACTATATTGTAAAATCCCAAATCCAGAATTCACCAGCTGAAGAATTGAAATTTCAGCTGATGAAGGAAATTCCACAAAACCGATTTTAATTCAAAGCAATTACGGATTTAATTTTAGAAAATTGGACCGCACTACCAAAAATATAGTAAAAAAACTTTAAATATACCATGTATACTGGTACGCGACTGTGGGTTGTCATCCGAATATAAATGTCGTTTTAATTGCTGCGGGATGAAACTTGCTTCAAAGAAAAGAAAAAATCGAAACGCAGAATTTGACAATTTTCAGCACACACATCATATGGTATACGATATTTGAATAGTCATCGTAACAATATTTTTTGTGGAACTGCAATTACGATCGTCTTGATAACCAGTATAATATACGTTACTTTCTCAGTTATACTGCAATATTATATTCCAAACAAAATTACGCCCTAATGTATCGGATATTCTTTTCTTCCATTTACAAAAACGCTGTAGTCATGATTTCTGCACGGACTTGATCATATAACCTCTTTGGCAGAATTTTTCTGTTCAAAAGTATGTTATCTGAGAATACATTTAATTTCAGTTCGATGAAAGATATTTGAAGCATGTTGTTTTTGTCAAGACCTTAATATTTCATGAACTAACATCTTTTTTCTCTCCCATATTAATCTAAGGTTCAATGATTTTACTTTTCCACCCAAAAGTCCTATGCAATTTAATTTGCTCCTTGATTTTTATGTTGCATAACAGTTTTTCTTGTGTAAGTTTTGATGATTTATGTTTTCGCAAGAAACAAAAAAACGCTCTTTAATTTGTTCATGGCGTCTCACGACATGATATATATACATGTATATTAGATATCGCAAAAATGACAAATGCACAGCTGGTAAACGCGCATTTTAAGCATCGTGTTTCTCTAACCAGCTACTCGAGAGAGAGTGAAAAAAAATATTTTAACATATATATGTCTTTCGTAATTGTTGTCTATCATGATCTTAGCCTCAGCTCGATAATGGAAAAGCATATGGAATTTACATTTCTTGAGAATGAGTGCAGGATTTCGGCATTGTCACAGCGTGAAGTAATATTACGTTTCTTAAAACAGTGTGAACATTCGACATTAGCATATTCCTTTTAGGACGACAAAGGATTTTGATTGTTCATTCCATCGCAATAAAGAATTTTTCATTGATGTCAGAGACCCTTCTGGCGATATCCTCGGTTACCCGGATCAGTTAGAGGATGTCGTGTGTGCCAGTCGAACACGCCGTTAAGCCTGCCTGAACGGGGTGGGTGAGGCATCCAGAAAAGTGATATTTTCGTCAGATATCTTCAAAATTTCTACTTTTCTGCATGGAAATGTGGGTAAAACCTATTTCATTTCATATCAGAATATTACGTACTAATTTATCTTGCGGTTTTTGCGAAGAAAACACATGATTCGAAAAATCTGACCGAAAAATCGTCAAAAAATGCCTTTTCGAAAATGACGTCACTGTGAAGTCATCATGGTTGCCATCTTGACCGAAAGATATAGTGTGGTAAGTTCCAACCACTCAAGCAGTTAACTGTTTCGGCAATGCTTCTCAACAAGGGCTGATCGAACAGTTGCTCACTGCAATGTTTCAAGTAACTCCAATGTCAAACAAGGAAATGGGCTCTATGATACAAGGTTTTCCTGTCCGGATCGCTATATAATACCACAGCAACTGTAGTCTCCATACCGGTAAGATATTATAAACACGGTATGTCTCTACGTTACGTGTAACACTGACTCACACGCTCATGAAAGAAGCATTTAATTGCGTGGTTGATGTGTTTTATTACCCACATGCGACATTTCACCAAGAAATTCATGGTAATGGACAAGAACAGAATACTGCCGAATAAGTTTTTATTGCGATGGAATGAACATCCGAAATATTTTGTCATTCTAAAAGTATGCTAATATTGAAAGTTCACACTGTTGTAAGAACCGTAAAAACAGATATCGCCCAATCATATACCTGCGTCATGTAGATAAAACTACTCTCGAATAACTCCATCCAACCACCAGAGCTGCTCCGAGTCAAGTCTCTATTTCATCTCACCCCTCGAGTTTTTATGTACTTCGGTGGCATTTGGCTGAGACCGTCTCACTGGTTGATTATTCCCGAGCATTCACACGCAAGCGAACATTTATGTGCTTTACTCTGAGACCCACAACACCCTTCCCTCTTTTATTTTAAGCTTGGATCGCCATAGTCTTCCAGTTTTGGCATGGTCATATATGCACTGCATTATATTCCATTGGTCATCCGTCTGTTAAAAATAAAAAATAAATAATAAAAAAAGCTCTGTCTATCAACAATTTTCATCTTTATGTATACCAAATCGAGTACCACGTGTTTTTCGCCCTAAGAAAATAGAACGGGAAACTTTTAGGCACCCCATATCCATACAATTCCGCCCTTCTACCTTCTACCCCTCTACCGTATGACCTCTTCAAAATTCAAATTTGACTGACTATTGGAAGGAGGAGTCCATTTCCCTTTTGAGAAGCAATACACCCGCCGCTTGCCTTGCCATATTTGACGTTAAAAGAAAAACCTCGGTCACCCAGTTCTGAGTTCAATTGGCTACAAACCGTATTCCTGTTTGAAGAGAGTATTTACTCTTACTTAAATGAAAGGAAATGCCAAAAGGTTAGTGTATGATTTAACTTGATGAGTCTAATTAACAATGTTTTGGCTAGGCCATATCTCGTTTACTGCATAAATGGCGAAGACCTTTGAACCTTACCTGGTGGACGCTTGGCATCATGAGGATGTGCGCTGTCCGGTTTCTAAACTGTTCCGATGGATTTTACCCAGAATCAGTATGGCTCTATATCTTCAATTTTAAAGAATGTTGCATGTCATAAAAAGCTCTGCGTTATATAGATTGATTTTTTAACTCGATATATATTATTATATTTCACATTTATATGTCAAGTGGTCCTTACCATCAATTAGATCTCTTAATAAGCCCTTGGGCCTTAGTAGTATATAAAGGACGGCACAGAGCTTATTGACCTACTTTTTTGTTCCCCCGGGTAAAATTTGAGGCGGAACTTTATCACGTGATCAAGGCATGTCTAGATGGTGGGATGGGACCAAGATGGCGGCTGATGTGGGAGTGGGACCAAGATGGCGGCTGATGTGGGATGGGACCAAGATGGCGGCTGTGGGGGTGGGACCAAGATGGCGGCTGATGTGGGAGTGGGACCAAGATGGCGGCTGATGTGGGAGTGGGGACCAAGATGGCGGCTGATGTGGGAGTGGGACCAAGATGGCGGCTGTGAGTGAGTGGGACCAAGATGGCGGCTGTGGGTGGGTGGGACCAAGATGGCGGCTGATGTGGGAGTGGGACCAAGATGGCGGCTGATGTGGGAGTGGGACCAAGATGGCGGCTGATGTGGGAGTGGGACCAAGATGGCGGCTGATGTGGGAGTGGGACCAAGATGGCGGCTGATGTGGGAGTGGGACCAAAATGGCGGCTGATGTGGGAGTGGGACCAAGATGGCGGCTGATGTGGGAGTGGGACCAAGATGGCGGCTGATGTGGGAGTGGGACCAAGATGGCGGCTGTGGGTGTGGGACCAAGATGGCGGCTGTGGGGGACCAAGATGGCGGCTGATGTGGGAGTGGGACCAAGATGGCGGCTGATGGGGGAGTGGGACCAAGATGGCGGCTGTGGGTGGTGGGACCAAGATGGAGGCTGATGTGGGAGTGGGACCAAGATGGCGGCTGTGGGTGTGGGACCAAGATGGCGGCTGATGTGGGAGTGGGACCAAGATGGCGGACTGTAGAAAAACGTATAAAAGGAGGTGATTTTTAGGGGTGGGGTGTATTCATTGCACTACCTGCCTGACTGACCTGCCTGACCTCACCAGCCTGCCTGCCTGCCTGCCTGCCTCACCTCTAGCCTGCCTGCCTGCCTGCCTGCCTGCTTCACCTCTAGCCAGCCTGCTTGCCTGCTTGTATGAGCTGTGGAGAACCTTTTAATTTTTTTCATTTTACCAGTGCAAATTCACCAGCCTATTACACCGTTTTTGCCCAGCCTGAGCCTACAGTCATGGAGTCATCCCAGCAAGTGAAGCTTCAAAAGTACCGTGTTCGCCTCATTGATGAGATGCAGCTGACCAGTGTCACTCAGTAACACCAATCAACACCTTACACGTATGTAATATAAATTATTTTTTAATAATATCTATGCTAGGAAATATCCCCCCCCCTTCTCGGAATTTTTCAGCTTATGTCTTTAGGAGAACGTGTCACAGTGAAAAAAGACATCACAGTTATTTCCCTATATTATGGAAACTTTTAGCGGCCAATTTTAGTATCTATAGGTAGGCATTTATATATTGGCAGAATTTTCTCGTGTAACTCGACCATCCTTCACACGGATCAGCTGTTTTTATGTCAACAAAACACCTCTATTTTTAGTTTCATTCGCGCGATTGCATGGACGTCCACTGCCGGTTTTGGACCATTTATCAATGCAAATTTCACGTATTTTCTCAAAGCAGCTCATGACATATAAAGCTCGAGTAATTCTCCACATATGCAGTCAGTCCTCCGGGATATTTTGCCAGCAACTTGACAAGGAGCACGGAATGGGACACCGTACATTTGTTCTACGTTACACATTCCCGCTACATCATGAAATATCCGTACACCATCACTATATATGCCTACGATCTTACTATTTATAGAGTTTGTCGCTCAAAATCACTCATTGACTTTATCAACAAGAATTACACCATGCCTCGCGCATGGCTCAGCTGAGATTACAGCGTAGTACTGCCAGCACCAACAACGAACTGGCAGACGACATGATCCAACAATTGACTAAACAGACAAGATCTCTCCTACCAGTACGTCTCAATTTATCTCAAACTGTTCACAATACATTCTAGAATAATATGATGCACGAATTTAAGAGTTTTGTGTCACAAAATGGCGTCTAGGGTCACAATTGGTACAATTCCCCGGATATTTCTGCGTTTCCAACCATAGCGCCATCTGAACCTTATCACGCAAGGGAGACAACTCGGTCTAGGCCAATCCTCTCATTCGCGCATTTCCATAAATTTTGCCTGAAGTAGGGGTGGTCATTTTTTGTGGGTTTTACTATGGGCTGTGAGGTTGTAGAATACGCTGGGGAAAAGCTATGAAATTTGTTTTTAAGTACCGGGCAGGTCTGTATATAACCCCATAGGACTACTGGCTCAGTGCATAGGTGCATATTGGGTGGACATGTTGAGGTCTAGGTGAGCCCCTAGTGAACCGATGATGTCGGTTGAGGTCTTATTTTGAAGCTCTCGTGGAGTAGCATCCCACTGGACTAATGGTCCGTCCGTGTCCAATAGTCTGCGCATGCGCAGTCTGGCCGTAGTATAGAAAGCAGGCATCTTGGGTGCTATGTGGGTGTATGTTTGGGATAGAGAGGGACCGCTATGGGTTCGAATGGGTCGTGGAAGGTGTGATGTTGTAGCTCTCGGGGGGAAAAAAAAAATCAATAAAAAAAATCAATAAAAAATAAAAAAAATAAAAAATCGGCGAGTAGTAGACAAAGGGAAAATTGGGTAGTACTGACCATGCCCCAGAATACTTCAAGGTGATATGCATATCACGGCCTTAAGGCCTATGTAAGATGTAATCTACTTCACATTTTAGTAGTATAAAAAGCGCAATTCCTATTGACCTTGCCCCTCCAAAGAAATAAGAAGTCGTGACCGATTCATTGTCAAAATCGGCTCTATTTTACAGGAGTATATACGATCAAATGAGGCGACGTGACCGATCGAGATCTCCCTTGGCGCGTGAGAATGTGAGAGGCGAACACGACTTTCCTGAGGATCCAGCTGTGCCTCCCGCTGACGCCTTGCCCGAAAATCACCCTGTGAGTGACATCTATCGGCGCCATTGGAGCACCATCCGACGATGTTTCCACCGTCATCGCCCTATTCATGATTTGTATAATTTCCGGCTACAGGACCTCACGTATCTTCCTAACTATGCCGAGAACATTTTCAGAGACCAAGTGACAGCGTTCAAAGTGAATATGACATTCGGCTATATTCTACGGCACAAAGAGACGGACCAGATACGGTATTTTTATCCGAGCAATAATACCTATGTGTTTGACAAGCCATTCACCATCATCAATCGTGCGTCACTGGAGCCCCTCATCGACCAACTGACTACGTTGGACCCATTGGAATGGGCCCGGTTGCAACGCCCCAACACCAAGTGGACTGTGGAAATGGTCACCAACGTGACATTTTTCGTGACCAAAATGAGAAATCATCCTATCGGTGCTCCTGTACTACTACCCCCTTGGCTGCTCAATCGAAAAGGACTGTATGCATTAACCGGAGGAAAAAATGGACCCTACAAGGACCAGAAATGTCTGTTCCGGTGTTTGGCCATTCATTTGAACGAATGTCATCCCCGGAATTGTGATAGAGTGGCCAATATCTATTGGAGACAATATCTAGAGGAACAAGACCTAGATCCGCGGCAGTTCCGGGGAGTCCCTTTTAAGAATTTGGATGTCGTGGAGTCACTGTTCAACGTCAATATCGTTGTGTACCGTTTACTACGGGAAGAGAAGGAGGATGAGGAGGAGGATCATGACACATTTGTGGCTGAATTGGTGCATCGGTCTTCAGAACGGTATGCTTCCACCATGAAAGTCAATATCTTCGACGACGGCGGGGTGAATCATTTTTCCCTGATCTATGATATGAGTCTGTACGCGCAATCCTACAGTTGTGCCCAATGCCATCGGGTGTTTGACCACTCTGGGTACCTACATCGACACGAAAAGATTTGTGATCACACTGTCAAACGGAAATTTCTTGGCGGCGTGTACCATAACACGCCCACCATCTTCGAGGAACTGGCCGATGAAGGTCTCATCATACCAGAAGAGCATCGTTATTTCCCCTACCGGGCATGTTACGATTTCGAGGCGATTTTGGAACCGATGGACGCGGCCTCGGCGAAAACACAGTGGACACAGCGCCATATTCCCCTGAGTGTGAGTATTTCCAGCAACGTACCTGGCTATGACGCTGCACCGGTGTGTTTCGTGTCTACCGGCGACGCCCATGACTTGATTACCCGCATGATGGAGTACTTAGAGGAAGTCAGTGCGGCCAGTACAGAACTATTGGTGTCCAAGTTCCAGGACGTACTGGACCAACTCGACGACCGGATTCCTACACTGGGTGTATCGTTCAGTGACGATGAAGAGTCCGAGTCAGAGTCCGAGAAGCCGAAGCCCATGCAACGCAGGATGTCCCTTTACCTAAACCGTATGCGGAGAAATTGAAAATCCGCTTCCTGCAATACTTAGGCCAGTTACCGGTGCTCGGATTCAACTCGGGGCGATACGATCTGAACATGGTGAAGGAATTTCTATACCCTTACTTGGCCCAGTCCGATGCCATCAAGTCCGTCATCAAAAAGATCAACAACCACATGGCCCTCACCACCACATCACTCCATTTCCTGGATGTACGGAACTACTTAGCTCCCAATTATAGCTACGATCAGTGGGTGAAGGCCTATGACTGTGCACAAACCAAAGGGAAGTTCCCTTACACCTACATATCGACGCTCGACCGCTTAGAGGAAACACAGTTGCCACCCCGGGACGCGTTCTATGACGATCTCAAGCAAGTGGAATGTTCGGAAGACACGTACCAGGAACTACAGCAGGTATGGAATGACCAACACATGCACACCTTGCGAGATTTCCTGGTGTGGTATAACAACTTAGATGTGGTCCCTTTCCTCGAAGCGGCCGAGAAAATGGTTCAACTCTTTCGTCGCGAGATGCGCGTCGACATCTTCAAGGAGTGTTTGAGTTTACCGGGTCTCGCGCTTCGCCATCTCTTCCAAGAGTGTCCTACCTACTTCTCACTGATACAACAAAAAGATGAGGACATGCACGATTGTTTAAAACAGAACATCGTCGGCGGACCTAGCCTTATTTTTCACCGCTACCATGAGAAGGATGTCACTACTCTTCCCGGTGGGAAACCCTGTGCCAAAATCATTGGATTCGACGCCAATGCCCTGTACCTGTGGTCTCTCGCCCAACCCATGCCCAGCGGGCATTATACGCGCTGGTTGGCAGACGGTCAACATTTCACACCTCAACGTACGCCGTACAAACATCTCGCCGATCAGTGGTTGGATTGGGAAGCCGATCGACGGGGAATTTATATACGCCATCAGACCAACGCCACAGAGAAGCGCATAGGAGATCGTCGACTCCCCGTCGATGGGTTTGCCCTTGTGCAAGGAACACCGACCGTATTTCAATTTTATGGGTGTTACTGGCACGGAACACCGGCGGAACACTGGCACGGAACACCGACCGTATTTCAATTTTATGGGTGTTACTGGCACGACCAATGTCCTTTCAGCGCTGGACGCTTCAACGAACGACGTGGGAAATCGGCAGAAGAATTACGAGCAGAAGTGGTGGAGAATGGAGATTACGTCAAAGAGTTGGGGTACGATCTTATCGAACTGTGGGAGTGTGAATTTCACACCATGTGCCAGGCCCTCCCACACTTACGCGGCTTCCTTAAAGCGCGCGAGTACCCGCTCAGTCGCCGACCACTCTTGACCCTGACACAGCTTTTCCACGCCGTTCGTTCCGGGACCCTGTATGGATTTGTCGAATGTCATCTGCATTTTCCCGACCATCTCAAACCACTCTTCGCCCAGTGCCCGCCTATCTTCAAGAACACGCTGGTGGGTCGGGCTGACATTGGAGAGACCATGGGCGCCTATGCTGGGGAACATGACGTATTGAAACAACCTCGTCGAATGTTGATTGGGAGTATGTGGGCAGAGAAAATCTTGCTGGGTACCCCTCTGCTACAGTGGTACATGAGCCATGGCCTCGAAGTGACGCGCGTGTACCAAATCCTTCAGTACGTACCCCACGCCTGTTTCGCGCGGAATGCCGACATCGTCACGTCTGCCCGTCGTCAAGGGGATCAAGATCTTAGTCAGGCCATTATCGGTGAATCTTGGAAATTGACAGGCAATGGTTACTATGGAAAAACGGTCACCAACCAAGACAAGCACGTCAACGTCAATATCTGTACTACACCACAAGCCCGCAAAAAGATCAACTCGCCTCTGTTTCGGTCCGTCGACGTCATCGATGATGATACATATGAAATCTCTTCAGCCAAAAGGGTCATTCGTTACAACCTGCCCCTCCAAATTGGATGTATGGTATACCAGGTGGCCAAACTGAGGATGCTCCAGTTTTTATATGATTTCATGGGTGTGTATATTTTAATCCATCCGATTGGCAACTCATGGAAATGGACACGGACTCTGCCTACATGGCCGTCTCTAATGCGGAATGGGAGTCCCTGGTCAAACCCGAGTTACGCGCACAGTATGAGGTGGAACGGGACCAGTGGCTACCTCGACGTGACCATTACCAGTACGACAAGCGGACGCCGGACCTGTTTAAGCTGGAGTGGAGTGGAGATGCCATGATCGCCCTGTCGTCCAAGACCTACTTCTGTTACGGTGGAGATGGAAACAATAAGTTCAGTTGCAAAGGGGTGAACCGGCGTGACCCCAACATCGACAAAGCCTTGTACCTGGACGTGCTCCAAAGCCAGACCAGTGCGAGTGGCACTAACCGAGGATTCCGGGTCGTCGACCACCAGATGCGAACCTACATCCAGAAACGAGATGCCTTCACATTTTTCTACCCG
>JAVTVY010017755.1:0-68495 GCA_036873755.1 Hanleya hanleyi | reverse complement strand
TCCATTACCTATCCAACCACCCAAGTCAAGTTAAAGCCGGCATCATATCTACCTTAACCAGACGAGCCAAAAATATATGTTCCACAGAGAGCCTGCCCAGTGAAATAAACCACTTAAAAGACAGTTTTCACTGATCAAAACAAGTACCCCAAGCCATGCTAGACCGAATTATCAAGAAGACATTGCAACCCCAGCCGCAACAAAATCCAATTCCCCGAGACCCCAGTCCTGTTTTCATCGCTATTCCATACATTGGGCAGACCAGTCATCATATAAAACGACTCCTGAAAGAACAAGCCAGCATCGATGCGGTATTTTCCAGCAGCAGATCCCTTAAAACCACCTTAACGCTACAGGACGACTACCACCAACCGACCCACCCCAGCCCAAGGGAATTATCTACAAAATTGACTGCTCCTGCCAGGAAAGTTACATAGGAGAAACCATGCGACCTCTCAACGTCCGCATCAAGGAACATAAGGCCTGCAGCAATAAAACAGACGGAAAATCAGCCATTTCGGACCACCTGACGGAACACCCTGGACACCAGATAAATTGGCAAAACATACACAAACTTTCCATCCATCAGACCGACCAAACAAAGAGAAGACTACAGGAAGCCATTCACATCAAAAGACACAAGCCCGCAATCAACAGAGACAGTGGACAGTTTGTACCCAGCGCCTATGACAGCCTTATCAGCTTAGATGGAGATTATCACAGTGACCGTTAATCCTTTCCATTATCCTTTATGTACTTGCCACACGTTATGCTATTTATCCATGTGATTATCTCTTACCAATTGTATAATCCTCACACATATAAGATTCAATAATTTTGTCACTTTAACCATGAGGCCACTTTGAACTTAATCTGTAATCACCCATTGTCTTTACCCGCCTAGATAATTAGCAGATTACAATAGCCATATTCACTGTTTGATTTTCTTTATTTTGACATGATTAACTCATGAAACCTATTGTGCAATGATTATTTTGTGATCTTGTTGATCAGTGGGTCAGTGGATACTGACATAGTGATCTTTTTGTACTTACCACAGTGGATATAGGCATAATAATCTATATGTACTTACCACAGCACGTACTTACCACAGTGGATATAGGCATAATAATCTATATGTACTTACAACAGCACGTACTTACCACAGAGGATATTGACACGATAATCTATTTGTATTTACCACAGTGGATATTAACATAATAATCTATATGTATTTACCACTGTGGATAATGACATAATAATCTGTATGTACTTACCACTGAGGATATTGACATGAACATCTATATGTACTTATCACAGTGGATGTTGGCATAATAATCTATATATACTTACCACAGTGGATGTTGGCATAATAATCTATATATACTTACCACAGTGAATATAATAATAATAATCTATATGTACTTACCACTGAGGATATTGACATGATAATCTATATGTACTTGTCACAGTGGATGTTGACATAATAATCTATATGTATGTATCACAGATCAGTTGATCAGTGGGTCAGTGGATATTGACATAGTGATCTATATGTACTTACCACAGTGAATAATGACAAAAGGACCGCCCCCTGTACAGACCTTTTGGTCTTTGATACATGTTGTCATTGTGGGAAGTTGATGCTGGATCGACATCGGGCCTTACAGACTAGTCTTTTGTGTTAAATGCCGTCATTTTCATCTGACGACGTTACAGCTCACCTATCTCCAGTGTACGAGTTGCCACAGCGACACAGCTCACCAATTACCAATATACGAGTTGTCAGAGCATTTCCATCAAAGCTCTCTAGATTTGTATCTAATACCGCTTATGCCGATGCTAGGGACCGTGTGGTCATGCCATCCAAGGTGCCACATGAATAGGTACAATAAAAGCGTACCTGAGATACAACACATACCACGAATCGTTAGATTCTTGGTGTGTGCTTTAGAAAAGGTTAACCAGAAGACTATACTGTGAAGTCATGCGGCTCTGTCAGTATGTCGGCACCTCTTCCCACTTCCCTTATATGTGTTGTAATTTTTACCTGTATATGGCGAGATTCTGCAGGTGGACGTTTCGTCCCCGAGGCCCGCCCCCTGTACAGACCTTTTGATCTTTGATATATGTTGGCATTGTGGGAAGTTGATGCTGGGTCGACATCGGGCCTTACAGACTAGTCTTTTGTGTTTAAAGCCGTCATTTTCATCTGACGACGTTACAGTTCACCAACCTCCATTGTACGAGTTGTCACAGCGATACCGCTCACCAATTAAGGCCCATTCTCACGGTGCGATTTGTAGAAACAACTTGTAGCATACAACTCAGTTGCATCGTGAGAACACTCGTACGATTTTAGTCGCATGCTACAAGTCGTATGAAATGGAACAGGTCCTATTTCATGCGATTAGTTGCATGCTACAAATCGGGGGATTCCCCCGCTAAGTTGTTACTACACATCGCATCGTGAGAATGGGCCTTACCAATTCTCGAGTTGTGAATTCTCGGGCCATTACGAGTTGTCAGAGCATTTCCATCATAGCTCTCTAGATTTGTATCCAAGACCGCTTATGCAGGTGCTAGGGGCCGTGAGGTCATGTCAGCCAATTGCTACATGAACAGGTACAATAAAAGTGTACCTGAGATACAACACATATCACGAATCATTAGATTCTTGGTATGTGCTTTAGAACAGGTTAACCGGAAGACTATACTGTGAAGTCGTGTGGCTCTGTCAGTATGTCGGCACCTCGTCCCACTTCCCTTATATGTGTAACAATAATTTATGAACTTACCACAGTGGATAGTGACATAATAATCTATATGTACTCACCACAGTGAATATTACCATAATATTTTGCTTACCACAGTGGATGTTGAAATAACAATCTATATGAACATACCACAATGGATATTGACATAATAATCTGTATGTACTTACCACAGTTGATATTGACATAATAATCAATACGTACTTACCACAGTGGATATCAACTTAACAATCTATATGAACTTACCACGGTGGATATTGGCCTGATAATCTATATGTACTTATCACAGTGGATATTGAAATAATAATCTGTATGTACTTACCACAGTGGATATTGACATAATAATATATATGAACTTACCACAGTGGACATTAATGATAATCAATATCTTCCTACCCCAGTGTATATTGACCTGATAATCTATATGTACTTATCACAGTGGATATCAACTTAACAATCTATATGAACTTACCACAGTGGATATTGACCTGATAATCTATATGTACTTATCACAGTGGATATTGAAATAATAATCTGTATGTACTTACCACAGTGGATATTGACATAATAATATATATGAACTTACCACAGTGGATATTAATGATAATCAATATCTACCTACCCCAGTGTATATTGACCTGATAATCTATACGTACTTACCACAGTGGATATTGACATGATAATCTATATGTACTTACCACAGTGGATATTGACCTGATAATCTATATGTACTTACCACAGTGGATATTGAAATAATAATCTATATGTGCTTACCACAGTGGATATTTCCACAGTGGATATTGAAATAATAATCTATATGTACTTACCACAGTGTATATTGACATGATAATCTATATGTACTTACCACAGTGGATATTGACCTGATAATCTATATGTAGTTACCACAGTGGATATTGAAATAATAATCTATATGTACTTACCACAGTGGATATTTCCACAGTGGATATTGAAAAAACTATCACAATAGTTCCTGCAGACAAGGGCCAGGCCACAGTCATTTTGGACAGGACCAAGTACGAGGAAATGGTAACGCTGATGCTGGGAGATACGTATTAGACCCTGATCAAAGACCCGACCTCCACAACTGACAAAGATCACCGAGCACTAGTGAAAGAACTACAAGACAACAAAGAAATAGACCATGCCCTGTACAAAAAACTTGTCACATCCCACCCTCAGCCCCCGTATGCACGAGCTACAGTCAAGATCCATAAAGACCCCGTCAAAGTTAGGTTGTTGGTCTGCAGTAGAGATACTGTGCATTACAGCACGGCCCAGCACCTAACCCAGCTGCTAGCACCACTGGGAAAGAAGGCCAATTCCTTCGTTAAAGATTCGACTGATTTTTGTGAAAAAATCCTTCCCATCCAAAACCCGGGCAGGATGGTCAGTTATGACGTGGTAGACCTCTTCACCAACATCCCTAGAGATCGGGCCATGGACATCATCAGGAGAAGAGTCACAGAATCCCGACCCACTATGAAAACCTCCCTGACCATTGACAGCATTATGAAATTAGCGGAATCATGTATTAACTCCACATACTTCACATGGGGAGACAAGGTCTATGAGCAGATACATGGATTACCTATGGGATCCCCTCTATCCCCGGTGATCACTGAAATTTACATGACCGGACTTGAAGAATCCGCTCTCCTCACATGCCTCACTGCCCCCATCAAGCCTATGTGTTGGCACAGAAAAGTTGACGACGTTTTCTCCATTCTCGAAGACGGTGATGACCCCACCATCCTTCTCAACCACTTGAATGCCCAACATCCGAGAATGAAATTCACCATGGAGAAAGAAGATGACAACAAACTCCCCTTCCTTGACGTCCTAGTCCACAGGCAGAACCATACCCTCAAAACCAGCGTTTATAGGAAACCCACCCACACCGACCAATATATCCATTACCTATCCAACCACCCAAGTCAAGTTAAAGCCAGCATCATATCTACCTTAACCAGACGAGCCAAAAATATATGTTCCACAGAGAGCCTGCCCAGTGAAATAAACCACTTAAAGACAGTTTTCACTGATCAAAACAAGTACCCCAAAGCCATGCTAGACCGAATTATCAAGAAGACATTGCAACCCCAGCCGCAACAAAATCCAATTCCCCGAGACCCCAGTCCTGTTTTCATCGCTATTCCATATATTGGGCAGACCAGTCATCACATAAAACGACTCCTGAAAGAACAAGCCAGCATCGATGCGGTATTTTCCAGCAGCAGATCCCTTAAAAACCACCTTAACGCTACAGGACGACTACCACCAACCGGCCCATCCCAGCCCAAGGGAATTATCTACAAAATTGACTGCTCCTGCCATGAAAGTTACATAGGAGAAACCATGCGACCCCTCAACGTCCGCATCAAGGAACATAAGGCCTCCAGCAATAAAACAGACGGAAAATCAGCCATTTCGGACCACCTGACGGAACACCCAGGACACCAGATAAATTGGCAAAATATACACAAACTTTCCATCCACCAGACCGACCAAACAAAGAGAAGACTACAGGAAGCCATTCAAATCAAAAGACACAAGCCCGCAATCAACAGAGACAGTGGACAGTGTGTACCCTGCGCCTATGACAGCCTTATCAGCTTAGATGGAGATTATACCGTGACCGTTAATCGTTTCCATTATCCTTTATGTACTTCTCACACGTTATGCTATTTATCCATGTGATTATCTCTTACCAATTGTATAATCCTCACACATATAAGATTCAATAATGTTGTCACTTTAACCATGAGGCCACTTTGAACTTAATCTGTAATCACCCATTGTCTTTACCCGCCTAGATGATTAGCAGATTACAATAGCCATATTCACTGTTTGATTTTCTTTATTTTGACATGATTAACTCATGAAACCTATTGTGCAATGATTATTTTGTGACCTTGTTTGCTTGTTATCACTTGTATAAATACCCTCAACTGTACTATGTAGATCATTCATTCATTTCGCTGATCAGCGCTCAAAGTGAACGGACGTGTTTTTGTGTTCTACCAAACCAGCCCAGCCTTTGTGTTCCTCTGCGGTCTTTGTTCCCCGGGCTCTACAGGATTACCTATACTACAACAGCAAACAGCGGGAGAAACCAGCCAGCCAGAGCTAAGTTTTGAATTGAATTCTTGCACCTATACTAATTTTTCCTATCACTAAAGTCACTCCTTACCAAATAACAACTAGTCCTGATCTAAACAAAAACAAATCAAACAATGGAAGCCTCTCAATCAACCGTAAAAACACCTAAAAGGAAGCTCTCAGAAATCAACACTGAAAAATCCCCACCCACCAAAAAACCACGATCCCTACCCGAAAGGCCTAGTAGTCTAGCAAATTTTATCGCCATCATCCATAGTTTAACCCAAATGAGAGCATGTAAATTCCCAAAGGCCAAGGTAGCAAACGATCTTAAAAAATGTGCTGGTGACGTACATCAAATCTTTGAACTACCGGGTGGTGATCTGAAAGTCCACTGCAAATCACAAACTCAGTACGAGAAATTACTACATTTAGACCTGCTAGCAGATAAACCTGTCTCGGTAAAACAATTCATACAGCGTAGAGAGCAATGCAAAGGAGTAATTTATGGAATTGACCACAGTATCAAACTAGAAGACATTCTCCCCACTCTCTCAAAACAAAACGTCGTATATGCCAAAAGAATGCAAAAGAACAAACAGGAAACGACAAGCATTATGCTAGTATTCAAAGGATCAAAATTACCGGAAACTGTCCGGCTATGGCTTCGTAACATTATAGTTAAACCTTTTTTTGACACACCAAAACGATGCCATAACTGTCAGAAATATGGTGGTCATATAGCTAGATTTTGTAAATCCCAAGTTGTATGTGCGAAATGCTCTGGAAATCATAAATACGAAGATTGTACAGAAAGAAAATAACATGTGTAAACTGCAAAGGCAACCATTCAGCGGCCTACAAGGGTTGTATAGCTTTCAAAGAGGCAAAAAGAGTTGAATTCACTAAGGCAGACAAAGGAATTTCTTACGCAGAAGCTGTAAAAGAAACCAGAATGAATAGAAAAATCAGAGAAACTAAAGTGAATCAAAAACTCAGAGAAACAATAGACCTGCGAAAACCTGTGAGCGAAGTAGCAAATAACAATAAGGCACCAGTGACAGAACAATCAATGGAGTCAGAAACCGCGGACAAACCCGAAACAATTAGTATGAGTAAAATCGAATTCCTAGGCTTTATTAACATTGTTATTAACTCAGTCCACAATGCCAACTCCAGAACGAATAAAGCTGACATAATAGCCCGCATTGCCCAAGACTTCTTGAATTGGGAATTTAACCCCAAAGAAATAATAGCATGGGGATTCAATCCGAAATACAAAAGAAAAACATCAACTCCCAAGAAAAACAATAACGCCCTCAACACCTCTATATGAGAACACCTAGGACAATAGATTAGACCCACCGCGTAATACACAACCCAATTTTCAATAAACTCACCATACTACAATGGAATGCAAATAGCATTGCAAAACACGGAGACAATCTCAAAATCTTAGTAAATGAAATAAGCCCTGACATCATATGCATACAAGAAACATTTCTTAAGCCAGGAAAAAATAAATTTGCAATAAAAGGATATACGCCATATAGACAAGACAGACTAAACGGCCCAAAGGGAGGCAACCTCACACTCGTTAAGGAAGAACTCATACAGCTAGAATTAGACAAGAGCCCAGAAAATGAAGACCTCGAATGGCAAGCTATACGGGTGTTCCAAAATAATAAACCTATAAATATAGTGAACCTGTACTCCCCTGGCACTCTAAAAACAATATCACAAAAAGAACTTAACAAAATCACCCAAAAATATGACTCGCCAATTATTATCTGCGGCGATTATAATAGCCATAATCCAATCTGGGACGAAACCTGCACCACGTCAGATGATAGGGGTAAATCAGTAGAAAAATGGTTAGATGATAATAACCTCGTATTCCTGAACTCGGGAGAAGGGACTAGAATAGATATGCGAACCGGTAAACTCACTGCAATTGACCTAACAATAGTCTCTCCCGAACTAGCAGTTAAATCAGAATGGGCAGTCCTACCAGATACGCTAGACAGCGACCATTTTCCAATCCTGACTAAATTTAGCATGAAACCAGATTTTGAACACACAGACCCTCTCCCACGCTTCCAATACTCCAAGGCAGACTGGAAAAGCTTCCAAAACGACTGCCAAAGTCTAATTCATGACGATATAGTTAGTAATGATATAGAGTCTTTCAATGAAAATATAACCAGCAAACTTCTAAACATAGCACAAAAACACATTCCAGTTACGAATAAGCGACCCAACAAAAACCCAGTGCCTTGGTGGGACCGAGAGTGTGGAAAGAACATCGCAGCAAAGAAAAAAGCACTCAGAAAATTCAAAAAAAGCCGCCTCCAGAGTGATCATGAAATATATAAGGAACTGAAAAGAATAGCAGAAAAAAGCGTCAAAGAAGCCAAATCAAGATGCTGGGAAGATTTCTGCAACACTATAGATACGAAAACTAACTCAAAGAAAGTATGGAATAAAATAAAAAGCATTCAAGGGAAAGCAACTAACACAATACCCGTACTAAACAAAACAAAGAGAACTAATCTCGAAAAGGCAGAATATCTTGCTGAATCATTCGCATCAAACAGTAGCGATAGCAAACTGAAACCAGAATTCAGAAAAATCAAACAAGAAACGATCCTGGAAAATGACACAAATGACTATTTAGAAAACTACCTTAACGGAGACTTTAATAGCAATGAATACAGAAAAGCTTTACACTCTAAAAAAGAAAGTTCACCCGGCGAAGACAAACTAGGGTATACAATCCTAAAGCACCTGCCAAACACCACTCAGAAGCTAATCCTAAAACTAATTAATGTGAGTTGGAAGACCAAACAACTCCCGAACAAATGGAAATCATCTATTGTTATCCCAATACCAAAACCTGGTAAAGACCCATCAGATAGTAAGTCATATAGGCCGATCTCACTCACGTCAAATTTATGCAAAATTATGGAAACTATGGTCAAAAACAGACTTGAATATCACCTGGAAAGCAACAACTTGTTAAACAAAACACAACGCGGTTTTCGGAAAAAAAGAAGTACTTTAGACCACATAGCCAGACTCCAACACTCAATCAAAAAGGGTAATGCCAAACACCAATATACATTAGGCATTTTCTTGGATATAGAAAAGGCGTTTGACCTTGTATGGCAGGACGGGATTATCACCCAATTAAACAACCTAGGAATTAAGGGCAGGATACAACACTGGATACAAAATTTTCTTCATGACCGAAACTTCAAAGTTCGTATTGGTAACACCATGTCCATGGACCACCAGCTAGATAACGGCACCCCACAGGGCAGCGTCATAAGCCCCACCCTTTTTAACATCCTGATTAATGGTCTGGCCAACGAAATTGACACAAAACATCCTGAAATTGAACAATCACTTTTTGCTGATGATGCTGCCATGTGGAAATCTGCTGGCTCGATAAAAAAATTAACAAGTATAATGCAGAAAGTACTAAATACAGTCGGCGACTGGGCCGATAAATGGGGATTCAAATTTTCAGCTGTCAAAACTACCGGTGTGCTATTCTCAAATAAACAAAACACAGACATCACGCTATTACTAGGAGGCCAGAAAATCGAGTTTAAGAATAGTGTCAAATACCTAGGTATGATCTTCGACCGAAAACTCACTTGGAAAGACCACATCGACCAATTAATTATTCGGTGTAACAAGGACCTGAACCTTATGAGATGCGTATCGGGTACCAACTGGGGGGCCAATAAACATAGCTTAATCAAATTATACCAAACACTCATCAGATCCAAAATAGACTATGGTTCAATCGCTTATCAATCAGCATGCAAGACCCATCTGAAAAGAATAGACAGCATCCAGTATTCGGCATTAAAAATAGCCACCGGGGCGTTCAAAGGAACTCCATTATGTAGTCTACAAATAGAAACTAATGAAAAACCCTTACATTTAAGACGAGAAGAGCTGTCAATGAAATATGCAGGGAAAACAATAGCCAAGGGCGAAAACCACCCATGCCACAAAATTTTTGGCCCAAAAACCGAATACGAATTCCTTAAAAGGAAATGGGAAAAAGACTCCGCGCCATTCGGTTACACGATAGAGCGATTATACCAAGAACACGACATCCCAATCTCTTGTATCTCTGACACTGACAAGGTCAATAGACCACCATGGCAACTAATCACACCACACGTGGACACGAATATACATAGCTACATCACCAAACAGGACAACCCAGAGCATATAAGGGTCACTGCCCTCGAATATATTGACACACATTGGAAAAATCGCTTGAAAATATATACAGACGGCTCCAAAAACACAAGTCACAATACAGGTTCTGCATTCGTTATACCAGAACTTGACATTCACGAAGGTTTCAAACTACCAGACAATATGTCTGTATACACCACTGAATTAGTCGCCATAATCAAGGCTCTCGAATGGATTCTTCAGAACCGACCTGTTTCCACCGTTATTCTTAGCGATTCCTTAAGCGGACTGGTATCTATAAAGAACTCCAAATCCGACAGCAGACCTGACCTCATACACGAAATAGAAATTTTATGTACACAAATACGAGACAATGACATTGACGCCATTTTAGCTTGGATTCCCGCCCACGTGGACGTTAGGGGAAATGAAGCGGCCGATAGGACAGCCAAAGACAGCCTCACCAAGACAGCACCTGACGTGCATATAGGACTAGGAACCAAAGAACTGAATTCTATCATTAAAACCAGAATAGATAGTAAATGGGAGAAGGAATGGAACGAAGAAAACCGAGGTAGATGGCTACATAGTATTCTAGATAAGGGGAAAAGAAGGAGTTCTGGATTCCAACTAGACAGTAAACGTGACGACCGCATCATCACAAGATTAAGACTAGGCAAAACAGGACTAAAATCTCACTTATCTAGGCTAATAAAAAACACATCACCACTATGCACTTCATGCAACAACGAAGAAGAAACGATAGAACATTTTATACTCAAATGCCCAAAACATGACCTCTATCGCCGAACACTGGAAAACGAACTCAAAAACTTAAATGTCCCTCTGTCGTTGGCTTCTATATTAAATCCGAAACCACCTCTTATAAACAAAGTATACTCCGCCTTACTGGCTTACATCAAATCGACTGACTATCACTCTACCATTTAATACTATATGGTTACACCAAGACACAAAGAAACCTAGGACCAAATTTGAATAAATGTAGCACGCTTAGAGTCAAAACTATTTTACAGGGGCGGAAATAAGGGTCAGTGATCAGAAATGACTGATCAAATTTTTGGACACTAACCAATCAAAATGCCATAGCAATAACATAGACAAATTCACTGATCAAATTAAAAGCTCCTAATAACGAGCTCCGACCAAATTGTGTTCCCTTATTTCAACCCTCGTTAACGAATGTTAACTGTCCGGTTTTCTAGCAGGGGCAGAAGACTGGAAGTTATATCAAACATTCACAATCGGATTTAACTCTAATAATATTTTTAATTATAATATTTAGTACCTAATTATTTATTGCTATTGATCATGTGTGACTTATATCACGATAGTGCCAGTCGGTGGCAAAAAATAACACCAGAAAACAAGAAACTACAAACTCTTCTATTCTTTGTAATACAGGCACAGCACACCGAAGACCACAGACGAGTAAGACCAGGACAACCCAGAGCATATAAGGGTCACTGCCCTCGAATATATTGACATACATTGGAAAAATCGCTTGAAAATATATACAGACGGCTCCAAAAACACAAGTCACAATACAGGTTCTGCATTCGTTATTCCAGAACTTGACATCCACGAAGGTTTCAAACTACCAGACAATATGTCTGTATACACCACTGAATTAGTCGCCATAATCAAGGCCCTCGAATGGGTTCTCCAGAACCGACCGGTTTCCACCGTTATTCTTAGTGATTCCTTAAGCGGACTGGTATCTATAGAGAACTCCAAATCCAACAGTAGACCTGACCTCATACACGAAATAGAAATTCTATGTACACAAATAAGAGACAATGACATTGATGCCATTTTAGCTTGGATTCCCGCCCACGTGGACGTTAGGGGCCGTTAATGAAGCCGCTGATAGGACAGCCAAAGATAGCCTCACCAAAACTGCACCTGACGTGCATATAGGACTAGGAACCAAAGAACTGAATTCCATCATTAGAACTAGAATAGATAGTAAATGGGAAAAAGAATGGAACGAAGAAAACCGAGGTAGATGGCTACATAGGATTCTGGATAAGGGGAAAAGACGGAGTTGTGGATTCCAGCTAGACAGCAAACGCGACGACCGCATTATCACCATGTTAAGACTAGGCAAAACCGGACTTAAATCACATCTGTCCATGCTTCTGAAAAACACCTCACCACTCTGTACCGCATGCAACAATGTAGAAGAAACAATAGAACATGTCCTGCTTGAATGCCCAATCCAAAACCGACAACGTGAGGCACTTAGAAACGAATTAAAAAAATCCAACACTCCCTTAACATTACCTGCGATATTAAACCCTAAGCCCCCCATTAGAAATCAGGTATTCAAGTCCTTAATAAATTTTATCAAAGCTGCTGGTTATTATTCCAGTGTATAATACTACCGCCGTGCATGCGCAGTCAACTTTTTTTTTTTTTTTTTCCCCCACATAATCAACCACTAGTACACCAAGTACTATCACACGATTTGATAGAGGCAAAATCATTCTTCTGACTTAAACAAATGGTATGGTTGCATCGGAGTTACCTTGATACTGAGGGCCAAACATTATGGCCATAATAACTATCCATACATAACATCCGGCCAAAATGTCACAGACTCATTTAGAAATAAAATAAGCATGGCAACAACGGAGTTACCTTGATACTGAGGGCCGTCTGTTCCACTGTCCTAGAAAACAAACGATGGCCAAATCTAACTGAATTCACGACAACAATAGCACGGCCAAATCGCATATAGCGAGCAATATTCGGCATAAAATATAGGAAATGGTGATGGCGGAGTTACCTTGATACTGAGGGCCGTCTATCTCATTGTCCTACAAATTCTTTATGGTCATCAAACGATAATGCATTCAGAAATAATACAGAGCTGTTTATTTGTGTATTCACCAAGTACTGAATCCATCGAAATGTTTAGTTATTTATCCATTTGTCCATCTATTTACTCACTTAATTATATATTGCTATTCATATTATGTGACCGACGGTCGGGGGGTGCCTGTTGTTGTGAGGAAGATATATCAAATTATTGCATCGAAAAACAATAGAAAACAAGAATGACTACAAGCCTCCTATTTCATATGATACAGGCACACCGAAGACCATAGACGAATTGGACAAGACCTAAAACAGAAGACGGATGACGATTACAAGAATACTAACAGCGCCTTAAGTGACAACGCCGCATAGCAAGAACACCCAGAATCAGAATACTCGACCCTAGACCACTCCGGACACGATACCCCTTTGATGTTACCCAACTGACGCCTCAACACAGAATATGATCCTTTGACTTTCACGCAATATAGAACGTAGACCTGCCGTTCTGTACCCCGATACACACTCCAAGCAATTGTTACAGGCACAGATTTCTGGAAGGACCCCCCCTGTTCCCGAGGGCGTCAGTCGGGAAGTCGGCTCTAAGAACCCTGAAGATGCCCTGGTTCTCCCAGTTTTTTCTGGACGGCTTTGTGCGTACTATGGGGTACCAAGACAAAGGAATCATACACGCGATTACAGTGAACTCACAATTACCAGTATAACAACCAAAAAAAAAAAAAAAAAAAAAAAAAAACAAAAAACAGAAAGAGACTTACGAACTTGTACATATAGCGATTCCTATTTACTTCTATTTATATCTCCTACTAATCTCTCATTGTTATTTATTATTTATCTATTTATTTATTTATTTATATATTTAGCGCTGGAAAAGATATTCAATAAACAACGTAATGTACCGCGAGAATCGAATAAAACATTGAGTTGATGGGCCGCGAAATCCGAATGGGAAGCGGCCCTTAAACTACAATTTCAATCAAAAAGAACATTTCACGCGACTACAACATACAATGAACACATACTTACCAATATAACCTAATCAAAAACCAAGCGATGAACCTGTACATAGACAAATCTTCTATTCTAAACTATTTATATCTCCATCCGCACATTTATTATTATTTATTTATTTATATATTTATTTACTTATTTATTTGATAATACAGCACTTGTAAACATCTTTAACAAACTAAGAAATGTAACGTGTAATTAAAATAAAACATTGAGTTGATGGGCTGCGAAATCCGTACGGGAAGCGGCCCTTAAACTGCAATTTTAATCAATTGTGATCATTAGCTTTGAAAAAGTTGGAAGTATCTCCAACGAAACGTCAGCTCCACAGCAATAAAGAAGTTGTTATCCATAGAATAGCCTTGTGTTACAGTGGATATTGACCTGATAATCTATATGTAGGCCTACTTACCACAGTGGATATTGAAATAATAATCTATATATACTTACCACAGTGGATATTGAAATAATAATCTATATGTACTTACCACATTGGATATTGAAATAATAATCTATATGTACTCACCACAGTGAATATTGAAATAATAATCTATATGTACTCACCACAGTGGATATTGAAATAATAATCTATATGTACTCACCACAGTGGATATTAAAATAATAATCTATATGTACTTATCACAGTGGATATTGAAATAATAATCTATATGTACTCACCACAGTGGATATGGAAATAATAATCTATATGTACTTACCACAGTGGATATTGAAATAATAATCTATATGTACTTACCACAGTGGATATTGGCCTGATAATCTATATGTACTTATCACAGTGGATATTGAAATAATAATCTATATGTACTTACCACAGTGGATATTTAAATAATAATCTATATGTACTCACCACAGTGGATATTGAAATAATAATCTATATGTACTCACCACAGTGGATATTAAAATAATAATCTATATGTACTCACCACAGTGGATATTGAAATAATAATCTATATATACTCACCACAGTGGCTATTGACATAATAATCTATATATACTCACCACAGTGGATATTGACATAATAATACATATGTACTTACCACAGTGGATATTGGCCTGATAATCTATATGTACTTATCACAGTGGATATTGAAATAATAATCTATATGTACTCACCACAGTGGATATTAAAATAATAATCTATATGTACTCACCACAGTGGATATTGAAATAATAATCTATATATACTCACCACAGTGGATATTGACATAACAATACATATGTACTCAACACAGTGGATATTGGCATAATAATATATATGTACTTACCACAGTTAAGCTCGTCCGACATATCTCCGCATTCATCATAGAAATTGCAATGTTGATTTTCCATCAGCATCGTTCCATTGGCGCATTGGAATGTTTCTAAAACATAACATCTCATTTTTTGACAAGAAGAAAACGTATGGGATCATGACAATGAACAGTGTGACCACCTCTAAATATTGATGGATCGCCACCTTTAATCAATATGGGCGCCACCCCTAATCATTTAGGGATGGTTACTCTTAATCAATTATGCAACCAAACGGACCTAAATTTCCGGTGTGCATAGTACAACTGCACATGTCATTTGGATAAATCACTACCAGTTTGGTTTGTTTGTACAAGAGTAGTATAGAAAGGCTACATTCTTTATGTTTGACCGTGATGTGGGTGGCCCGTGGGTCCGCATGTCAAGGTCAGCATATATCTGGACACCGAGCAATGCGCTCTTCGAGATTTATCCGCGGAGATGAGGTCACAGGTATACCTCCGCGGTGGGTGAAAAGAAAAACGTAGTGCTGGGTGCATGACAACCTTTGATTTGAAAAATCAACGATCCCGCAAAAAATCTTGTAGCGGGTATGGAATCTATCGATCACACTGTAAAGTACGACGGGAATTGTCTCAGGGCCGTTTCTTGGCCTTAGCCCTTGGCGTATCGTGCGCAAGGGCACTAGGCAGGGAGGCTTGTGTTGGGTACAGACGTGAAAGAGTTTTGGGGAAAAGGCGGGCCATACTTAGTAAGAGTCTGACTGGCTGGCTAATGCGGAACTGTGGCGTCATTCTGCGCATGCGGAGTCGGGGAGTGGTATGTTTTGAGGAGTTTTGGGGTATTTGTGAGGAATTAGTTCTTTTGAAGCAAACAGTGAGATATGCGGATTCTAATGGTCAGTCTAACGCTTCAGAGTACGACGGGAGGGGTTTTGGGACCGCTGGGCGAATTTAGTTGGTGACGTCTTTTGTGGACATGCGCAATCGGCAGGAACGATTGTTGTCGGAGTTTTGGAGCATAGTTCGACCATACAGTTCCCAAATGTGTCTTGCATAGAGTAAAGTGGAAGCTCTCGTGGTGGAGAATCAAACGGTGGTGCTGTCAACGTTAACCGGTCAAGCCATGGGACGCAGGCGTACTCGAGGAGTAGTAGACAAAGGTGACTTTTATGTGCGCATGAGGGAGAGATTGGCCATCCTTGGCCAATATTTGTCATGCTTGGTGTATTGAAGTTGAGCAGACTGGGGATGATGACGTTAATCTGTGCACACGCAATCGAGATTAATATAGAAAGAGCACCTGACGTATGAATCGATGCGGACTTTGTGTCACCTGTAGAGGTGAGGCTCGACAGACCTCCCATCTCCCATCTATGTGGGGATCTTTGTCTGGGTAATGCTATGCGTTCCATGTACATGAAGTGGCGTCCTCATATAAACCATATAACGCCTTAACGCTGGGGAGCAGGATCCCCCACATACACATTCACAGTTTTAAAACCAGCCCCGTACGTCTTATATCTATGACGCAATCAGATGAGAGAAAGAGAAATCAACGATATCAAATATGGTTCAACACATTTTATTATCCCCTCTATCACACAATGCGCGACATTTTGGGTGTGTTTGCATAACACGATGGTCTGTACTGTCCATGTCACAGACGCCTCGTCGACCATGTTCAGTCTTGTACAATACAGAAGCCATAATTTGAGAATAGTTGTTGCGTCAATCTCCGACCATGTTCGCTATTTTCTCTGCCCATCGTTCGCTTGCTTGTGTCGACACCTAAGCGTCTTCGGTCAGGAAGGGATACTGTAACAACAACATGTCATGAAACAGATGTTTTCCTATCTTGATAGGGTTTTCACGTATCCTCTTCCAAGTAACTCTTGATTTCCTTGATGGGCCTATGGCTGGCCTCTCTTCATTTCTGGCTGAAACAAGCTATAATATCCATCGGGGCCTATGACTGTTTTCAGCTAAAGCAACACATGTGGATGAGCACATGCTGTATGTTACCCTGTCCGGTTTGCTCGAACGCCGTGGCGTGGGTATTAATAGCTGCTGTCACAATAAGATCACAAAATATGGGTTCCCTCAATTACATCTTCCTCAAATACTGTTTTCCGGGGAGTAACCTGACTATCAGCGGCTGAGTTCTCCGTATCAGTAGGTAGGATCTCAGTATCAGTTGTTCTACTCTCAGAATCGACCGGTACGCTCTGAGTATCTACATCGGATTCTGGCATCTTGGTCTTGTTCGCTCCCATGTATATTTTCCTGGTGTTGCATCATATCGTACACAGGCAATTTTTCACAGACAGGGAAATTGAGCTGTACACTACTGAACGGTACTGCATGGAAAGGCCCACCATACATGTAGGTACTGAGCTGTAACTGAACCGTTCCTGTTTGGTAATCACAGGTCAGAACTGAACTGAGCAGTACTTGTTAGTTAGCAACAACCTGGTTCCAAGAGGTAACTGAGCAGAACTGCACAGCAACGCTCTGGGTCTGAGAAAACTGACGATGACCACGGAGCGAACATAGTCGAAGATTGCCGCAACAACTCTCTCAAACGGCGACTTTTGATTGTTCAAGATCGAACATAGCCGACGATGCATCTGTTATATGGATAACTCACACCATCATGTTATGTAAACGAACCCAAAGCGGCTCTCTCAGCTCTGGTATGATGTGATGGAGGGGGTAATAAAATGTGTGGCGTGCAATCTTTGATCTTTTTGATCGCTCTTTCACTAATCTCATTTGTTCATGGCATTAAGACGTAAGAGCTAGGAATAGAAGTGTGTATGTGTGTGTGTAGGGATATTACTCACCAGTGTCACTCCTTGAAAACTACTGATTTAACTCACTTCCTTACTCACGAATACACTCTTAAAACGCTAATGTAAGATTTAACATCTAAAGTGTTCGAGGAGGGAAAGCATTTAGAAAGTGTTGTATTTATCACATATAAGTGTTAAATACAACATTTTAAGCTTTTGTATCCAGCACTTAAAAGTGGTGAATACAACACTTAAAAGTGGCGAATACAACACTTTCTAAGTGCTTTCCCTCCTCCAACACTTTAGAGGTTAAATCTAACATTAGCGTTTTTAGACTGTAGCATTGCGCAGACACAGAACCACCCACAGAAGTGAAATCCCTCGATCACCACCCTTACAGGTGACGCAAAGCCCACATCGAATCATACCTCAAACGTCCATTCTATACTACTTTCCAGCTGCGCATGCATATAACGTCACACATCAACGTCACAATGCCCATTCGTTTTCTACCCAACGCGATTTTCAATACAGCATGCGCGACACATTTGGACCCATGATAAACCATCTCTCGCCCAAACGCTCTCATGAGCTCCCTTAACTGCTCTTTCTCTACTCCACATCGAGTGTGCACGCACCAAGACTTTACCGAACACACGAAGGATTTGTACACAGTTGTTAACTAGTTATAAAACAGACAGACAGACAAACATTACGGCTATAATGGTATAGATAAGCCAGAACTGTGAACAACCTCACCATCTCTGATGACGGTTTTGAAATATACCGAAATATTGAATCAAGATTTAGTGCCGTCTCTATTTGGAGATAATAGTATATTACTCAATAGCCCGAAGGCTAGATAGGTCATAATCTAAATATCATTCAGTCCTAAAATCCACTGATTAACTTGGCAAAAGGTGACTCCAAGTGAACAAGTGAAAGGTGACTCCGAAAATATTAGCGAAAACCATTTTCTGGTTCATTTCTCTCTTTCATTTCATTGGTTAAAAAACATTACTAACTGTAAAACTATAGTATGTCTGACTGTCCTTGATTGGTTGTCCTTTTCTGTAAAACTCCTATATAAACATGTAACCTGTTATATTTCTATCATTTAGAAAGTGATCGTATAACAGTATTTTCGTTATTTTGAGATTACACTATCTTAGAATAGCACAAATTCTAGTGCTGAGAAATTGGTCGAGTTCCGTGCGGGATTCGAACCAGCGACCACAGAGTCAGGCACCTAATCGCCAGCACTGTATGTCGACGATCTGAACCACTCCGCCAACGGGCCTCTCACAAAATAGGAGGTAGCAGACCCGTAGTCTTGAAAGCGAACAGTACCCCTCTGATGATCGTAATATATATTTATATTTAGAAAGTGATGGTATAACAGTATTTTCGTTACTTTGGGATTACACTATTCCAAAAAAACTAGAATTTGTGTTATTCTAAGATGTGTAATCCCAAAAAAACGAAAAGACTGTTATGTAACCTGTTGTAAACTATACCATTCCTGACAATGAAATGAATAAATATTGATCTACAAAATGCTTTTCGCTAACACTTTCTTCCCGTTTCTATCTTAGTCACTTTCTCCTCCTATATCAACCTCCCTACAGCGCATGCTCCATTTCGCAGGCTCCATTACCATCCCTGCCACCAATAGCGGAAGTTGACCTTTACTACGTTGCTATGACGTATAGGGAAAACCAACCAACGCACGGTTCAGTTTGAATCCGGCCGAACAACTCCTTTAGGGTTCCACATGAGCGAACTACTTTTCATATGCTCTGTCCAGATGATCCAGGGGAAATGATCTCCAGATAATTCTTTTTAACGCTAGGTTTAACGAAATGTTCGGTAAACATCTATTTTACTGTATATGATGTCACTTCCGGCGATGTGCGCGAAGGCCCCGAATCCGGTCCAAAAATCTGACTGGTGGCTGGGGTGTTATTAGACCCCCAGCGAGGTGGTTGCTCCTATATATCATTCAGATCTACAGCATCACGTGGTGAATACGGGACGGAAACCAAATAACAAAAAACGACAATGGCAGACAATCTGGTCCGGATATAATGGGTGTTTAGACGGTTGCATAATTAGGTGAAATGAATAATTTGAAATAGCCTCACGTGGGCAGATCTCCTCCAGTTCATCGGAGCCATCTGCACAATTGCTCCAACCATCACACGTATGCTTGGCATGAACACACAGTCGGCTGGTAGTACACTGGAACCAACCATCAGGACAATCTGTGAATACCAGTAAAACAGGGCTTTAGTTGATATTTCAATATTGGACAAGTGGGTAACAAGTTTAATTAATTTCCCCCATCGCCTCACCCATGAAGCTCCTTTCGTGCCGTGGTGATCAAGTTTCATATGTTTCCTGCCCATGTATATATTGTTAACGTTATATATTACATCAATCTTTCAACAGAAGCTTAAGATCAGTCATGTGGAGGAGAAAATGGGGAGTACACACATTCATTCATTCATTCATTCATTCAAATCTTTTGTAAGATGATTTTGAACAATTTACTGTATCGTGCAAATTTTGCTTAGTCGAATCGAAAAGAGTATTCTCTCTCCGATTATATTTTGATACCTTTTCTCTTCTTTCAGTGGAAATCACTTCTGCTTCGCTGAAAGAGGATTGGTGAGAATGAAAATGTCCCAAAGCTCTCCCTCTGTGAAATTTGTCGTTCATAGATGGATAGATGTCGTTCACAGCATAATAATAGACAAGATATAGATTGGTGGAACAGGAGACGGGGATTGTCTTCAAAACGAAAACTAACGGTTTCGCAAGGGGATAAGACTGGATAGTCTTTCAAAGCTGCCGCCCACAGAGGTCGCACAGAAATGGTCCGTGTAACGCTTGACAAATCAGCATTCCATCTTGCAAAATTAAAAGTAGTAAGGTGGAAATCTCTACATCGCTCCCGTGTTCGAGCTTTCCGTCTCGCCAAGTTGAAAGCTGAAAGATAGAAAGCTCTACATCGCTCCCGTGTTCGAGCTTTCTGTCTCGCACAGTTGCAAGCTGAAAGATGGAAATATCTACATCGCTCCCGTGTTCGAGCATTCCGCCTCGCACAGTTGAAAGCTGAAAGATAGAAAGCTCTACATCGCTCCCGTGTTCGAGCTTTCTGTCTCGCACAGTTGCAAGCTGAAAGATGGAAAGCTCTACATCGCTCCCGTGTTCGAGCATTCTGTCTCGCAAAATTGAAAGTAGAAAGATGGAAAGCTCAGCATCGCTCCCATATTCCAGCTTTCCAAAATGAATTTATGTCATATAGAAATTCGTGAGCGATACTTTATTAAAATTGATCCGGTTTCTCCAAACTTACAACATTTGCATTTACGACAAATGTGTGCGTGTAACCTTGCACAGTTCAATTTTCTTTTCTTTTTTTTTTGGTTAAGGAATCCATAAATTCATCGCCAGGGACCTTGGAGTCGTAAATACATGCATTAAGAGCTGTGGTGATGATATGATAACCTGTTTCCAGCCGTATGTCCAGTTAGACAAACAATAGGTACGAAACGTTGCAATTTGTAACATTTCTTTGCTCAGACCATATGACTTACTGCATTCTGATTTATCCTCTGGTTCGTCTGAACCTAAGCTTGTATCGTTACAATCTCTGCGGCCGTCACAAATACCATAGGGCCACACACATGGTACGTTACCACTGCTGCATTGGTGGTAGCCAGTAGGGCAGGTTTCTGAAAACATATACGACACGTGGATTGGGATATGGGTTATACAATGACATATTTCTATAGTTCAAAAAATATTTTTTGATTAATATGCTGAAACCAGACAGTAGTGGAGAAAGACATCCTTTGAGCAAAATGATCAGGATCGGAGAAAGATCATGGAGATAGGAAGAAAGTGATGCCATCATGATCAGGGTCAAAGAGGAGCAAACAGGGTCAAAGATAGATTCAACCTCAAGGTGTAGAAGAAGGTGTAGAAGCAGGAGTTGACGACACAGTGACGTCACAGATGACGTCTCATTAGGTGTCGTCAAATCCGGGTCACAGGGCACTTTCGGGTAAAAGGTCTTTTCCGGGCGCTGGAGTAGCGCTGGGGTGGACATTTTGGGTCGAGATGGACCACTATTGGCCCGATTGGGTCGTACATGTATGAGGTATCAGTTTGAAGCACTCTTGGAGGAGCATCCGATTGAATGGCTATAGGATGGAAATTACGTAATAGCACATGGGCAGACAGGAATTGTGGGAAAAGAGCACTGGAATAGACGTTTGGGGGCCTGGGTGGGCCAATATTGACCCACCTGAAGTAGCATTCGACTGGATTAGTGTGTAATGCAAGTAGGGTTAGCATGCGCTAACCATATGACCATATAATGGACGTTTTCGGGTCTCGGTGGGCCAATATTGGGCCGATTGGGTTGTGGGAGATATCAAAGTGAATCTCTCGTGGAGGAGCATCCAACTGGATGGGTGTGGAGTGGGAGTAAGGCTATGGCGCGCATGCGCAGACAGGGAGTTGTGGGGAAATGGCAATGCAATGGAGGTTTTGGGGTCGAGGTGAACAGCTATTTGTTCGGATAGGGTCGAGCGGGGTGTAGCACTATATATAACTCATTATGTCCATCATAACCAGTGTTGGTCAGGATGACCGAGTGGTCTAAGGCGTCAGTCTTAAGTGCAGGTCCCCATATGTAGTAGTAGAAATAGAATGGGCCGTGTGAGGTGGGCAGCGCTCGTGGAGGGGGACGGGGAATCAGGCCACGACCTGGGAGTTTGTGATCCTGTGTGTTATGGGAGGGGGGGTGGGTGGGTGTGGGTTTGTGGGTGTTTGTGGGTGTTTGTGTGCGTATATGTGTGTGTGTGTGCGGGGAGAGAAATCAGAAACCCAGTATATTTGCTCTATTATCTTGTGAAGAGGACTACATTAACGCTTTAACGCCTATGATAACGCCTTAATGCCTATCTGGACGCTTTAACGCCTATCTGAACCCCTGACGCCCTATCTTAACGCCTTATGCTAATGCCTTAACGTCATATGCTAACGCCTTAACGACCTAGCATAGCAGTTTTTCACATTTGTTGAGAGGATGTACAATGCTATTATATAATACTAACGCTCCGACAAGGTGTATGTATCAATCCATTCACACCACGGAATAAAACATGTTGAGACTTGGTGATCCCCGATGTCGTCATCGCTCTATGCCCGGACATTGTATGGAGGTTTTGCTGAAAAAAAAATCCTATTTTGCAGGCCATCGCTCTATTTTTCAGGGTAAAATTTTCGGGAAATTTTCACTCCTGTTCTATTTATAGATTAATCGGAAGTAATAGAGAAAGGGGAGTTTCGGAGATGCAATGGAGTGCGTTTGTGGGGTATGAGGGCCTTGTTCTATCCGGCTACCTGTGTGTGTGTGTGGAAGAGAAGGAGGAGTAGAAGGAATGGGGTTAACAATTCTCGTAGGCTCTTGTCCAATCAGCAGCCGCCATTTCAGAAAGCGGCCATGTTCGCTCTGATCCGTTTGTCCTAAGCGTCTTCGGGCAGTCCAGGATACTGGAGCTCCGAACTCTTACTTCTCCCATTGATAGGCATGGAAGGGAGATGGAAGGGCTCCTAGACACTGGGTTCAGCCTCTGTCGGCTCTTCAATTCGGGGCGGCGATTCGACCTCCATGGGCTCTTCAATTCGAAAATCTCCATGGGAGCTAAAATATCCGGTCTCGAGAGTGGCGAGCGTCATCCGCCGCCCCGAATTGAAGATGCGATGGAGATTGATCCCAGAGTCTAGGAGCCCTTCCATCTCCGCTCCCTGCCTACCAATGGGAGGACTAATAGCTTTCTGAAATGGCGGCTTCTGGTTGGGCAAGAGCCTGCGCGAATTGTAAACATACTCAACGCGGTTCCTCTAGCTTGGGGATGATGCAACATTAGGGAAATACAGTATATGAAAACTTATGAAGGTATCGATTTGTCCTTCTGCCATCTGTATCATGGCATTGAGTCGTGAGTGAATAGCTATTTAATACGTTAGGGTGTTAACCCGCCGCCGCCGCCGCCGCCACCGCCGCCGCCGCAGGCCACCGCCACCACCACCACCGCCATTATTTCCGAGTAATCCATGAATACAACAGGGGTTTACCACCACCGTTAGACGGATGGAACAAGGACCTCATCTTCTCCAAACGCAATACATTGCACATCCGAAACTCCTATTTATTTCCCAAAATCGTAAACCTGCTTTGATTAAATGCCTAATCTCCATTAGGAAGAACAATACAAACTGTTAAAACGGAAGTTAAAGCTAAAATTTGTCTCCCCTAGGAGGGAGTTGTCTGCCCCTAGGGGAGCTCTCTCATTCATCCCAGTGGAGTTACTATATAAGCTCTGCTCACGCTATTCCTATCCTCTTTCTCTGTTTGTACTCGACCAGTGCACATCAAGGAAGTGTTAAAGCAATACAGCTGTGTTGTTGTTGTTGTAACCGCCGGTTATATCCTTTATCAAGATTGACTTGTGTTTTTCTTTTCGGAAATTCTTCTTACATTAGTTATGCCTGAGGTTTCTGTTCCGATTTCTAATTCTTGTCGTACGTGTGGGCGAGTTTTGTCCCGTTTGGACGCCCACGCGGTTTGGTTTGCTTGTAAAGATTTGTGCTATCGCCAAGCCACGTGTGCGGAGTGTGTCATGGGATTCGTCTGCCTGGAGGAATTATGCCCAGGTCCGACGTGCTCATTTATTGCGTGCCTCTGAGGATCACGCTCTATCGGAGCGATAGACGGCATTTGGAAATTGCGCTTGTGTATGACATGAAATCCAACGAGGATCTCGGCGGTGTCGGTTTAGATTTTCATCAGCGTTTCATCAGCGTCTGTAAATATTTCCTCCCAGTGGGACCGTTCCTACAGGTAGATAATATTCAACTTCTAGACAGTCTGACCTCCACGGGTATTCCTTTGTCTCGAGTCCCTGTAAAACCGGTTCCATTGTTCAGGCCAACAAAGGCCTCCAGATCCAGGTCGGTTTTACCTGAGCGGTCCATTGTCTCCTTCGGACAAAAGAATGCTACCTCGCCGCATGTTATCTCGCCTATGTCACTTTTGTCAATGGTTCTATTGCGGTTAATTAAATAATATTTCTGGGATAATTTTGTCTGACATTTCTATCCCGGTTGTTTCTAAATTTTGTCGCTCGTATGGTCAATTTTTGGACTCGCTTAGACCCTCACACGGTTTGTTTTACCTTCAGCCACGTGTTTAGTGTCTTCGGACGTACGTCGCTAAAATAAGTTGCTCTTGCCGGAGATTTCAAAATTTTAGCCATGATTTTTCTATATCTTGAAATGAACGTCCGACGGTGTTTTCTAAAAGTCAATATGAAATCTCACGCTCAACTAATAACACAGTCCTGCGTGATGGTAGACAGTGTGTATTCAATATCGCGTCTCCACACAAACAATGAGTTTCGGCCCGCTGTGTTTGATGTGGGACTTTTGTATAAGTGATCTGACTTGTTCAAACTCGTTTTTCTTTGTTTGGTCAACACGGATTCTCTCCTAAGCACGGGCTCTCGCGACCCCGTTTTGTTATCGGTCAGTATGTGAGCCTATTGTGATCTGTACGATAAACGAACAGGATTTTGTTTCGTTGATTCACGAATTTATGCATTGAATTTTGTGTAAATCTTAAGTAGTATTGTGAAAAGTATCCTCGCCTGACGCGGGAAGTTCGTTTTTCCCGCCGGGGAGATCCGATTCTTTATAAGCAGTCCATCAATTTCCATGTTGTTGTTGTATCTTCTGTTCGGACTTGCAGTTTTTGGTAGTTTCACTTTCATGCATTCAGTTCTTTGTTCATACCAAAATGTAATCTCTTGTTATATCAAGTATTATTATGTTTATTTGATATCCTGTGATCAAGAGAGAACTTACAGAGGTTTTTCTCTGCCTTTCATGCTTACGTTGTTGTTGCGTTTGTGTTCGTAACCACAACTCAAGCCTATTCACTACGACGCTTTGTTACATTTTAATGAGCTTCTTTACTACTCACTTTATGTAATTAAGGGTGTGTTGAACAACAAAAGAGATCACGTGTTTGTTTTTTGTGAAAGTGTGCTATTCTTTGAAACACAAATTTTTGTTATTAAACATTGTGATATGTTTATGTTTCACACCAAATTGGTCCCATCTGTATACTGAACTACACTTACAATTCAGATTGGGTTGAGCATTAATTTTATTTCTTCTCTCTGAGAAATTTTATAATTATTAGCTTGAGTGTGAGTGTATTTCTCCGGGAAATCTTTAGAAATACTCTCGTTCGACGACACGTGGAGTGTTTATTGATCTTCTCCTGGTCTGTTGGCCGGGCAAGGATCAAGCCTGAAGTTTTCTCAATCTTCTGCCTGGGACAGCATTAGACTATTTCATCGAGCGGTCTTCTTGTATTTTGAGCCCTGCGCAAGGATGACACGCAAATTCGTGAAGTGTTCTATAGTTTTTCTACCGAGTATGATTACCGGTACAGTCTACAAGAACAACAGACTGCTCTTTAGCAATGTTCTTTACCATTTCTTCTTCTCGACAGCTTGTTCGTGTTAGGTCATTTCAAATTCTGAATTTTAATGGCCTTACTTTAGCTGCCGGCGAGAGACTTTAAATGTATTTCCTCTCTTCGGGAATTTTAAATTCTTTGAGGATCTTTCTAGTTTACGTGGAATTCTCTTTGTTCTGGATGTCGGTGGTGTTACAACCAGGCGGAGTTACGTTTGTGATTAACGCTAGGAACATTTAATGTGTTCTTCTCTTCTGCCTTTCTGATTTCATTACAGTCGAGTTCGGGGTTACTGTTTGCAACGCTTTTCTCGTTTCACACTTCAACGACGTTCCATTACGTCGTCTCGTTGTCCTCGTACACCTGTACGTCGTTTCTCGCCGTTACGTCGTTTTTCTCGTACTTTTATAAGGTTGTATCCTGCTCCATTGTGAGCATGTATGTACATTATGTTGAAGCAAATGGGGGAATCACTACGCCATTTTTCACGCACAACGTTTCTCCCGTTTTCACGTTACGTCATTCTGTTACACCTTGACGACGTTCCAATACGTCGTCAGGTTGTTCTCATACACTTGTGCGTCGTTCTCGTACATATGTTAGACGTTCCGGTACGCCATAACGCCATTCGTCACGTATTTTCTTCTGTACCTCCATCGTTTTGCGAGATGCATATTTTATTCCATTCATCCTCGTTTTCGGCGTTTCCTACGATTCACCATCGTCGGTCGTCAGTGGGAGTGGAAGTTCTTCCATTCGGTGTCAACCTCCCCCTTGTATCAATTCAACTCGGGGCTTTCACATCGAGGTTTACTTAGGTTCGTCGTTACACTGCGTAGGGGATTGTGTTGAAGCCATTTTGGCACCAGAATTGTGTTGAAAGTAACAAACTTGTGTTGGAGTCAACAGTAGTTTGTTTTGAACTCAGCACAATTTTGTGTTGATATATGAAGTTTGACGCGGAACCATGTTGATTTCATTTTGTGTTGAAGCTATTTTAGCACAAAATTTGTGTTAAAGCAACACAATATTTTTCGCAGTGTACTTTGGGGGACAGTTTTTCGACTCTCTCCATCAAGTACTTCGTCCCCGTATAGACCGTTGGACCAGTTTTTTAGACTTTGGCATTATAGTTCTGTCAACAACTATAGGGCTTTTCATTTCTATGCAGGACCTTACTCACTACGTTCGTTTTTCGGGTTCGGTCACTGCAGTGGATTTATTCGTGCCGAGAATGTGATGCCCTTCCTGACTCTGTCTCTTTGTTTCCCTGTATCTGACTTCTTCCTTCACCTTTATCGTGATATGAAGTTAAACTCAGCACCTTTTAAGGGTTCCGATCTGCTTGGGCTAGGGTTTTTACGTTTTTCTTCCGGCATCGTCATTAGTCTAAACGACAATATCTCTGCGCTCTTTCGGGCTTTCGCTTTACAGTCTCGCCGTACTCGCCAGCTGTTACCGAAATGGGATATTGGCGTGGTTCTGTGTGCTCTGTTTCGTCCGCCTTTTGAACCTTTACAGTCCGTCTCTCTCAAAGCTGTTTCCTACAAGGCTGCTTTGCTGGCGGCTTTTGCTTTGGCGTCTAGAGTGTCTGAACTTCATGCACTTGAGAGATCATCTATGACCTGCACGGCGGATTGGTCTCGCATTTCCTTTCGACCCATTCCTGAGTTCATCGCCAAAAATGAGTCTGTTCGCCTAGGTCTGTGTGCTCAACGTTTGTACTCCATCCCTGCGTTATCAGACTTCGTGCATGGCCTCGAAGACGACCCTCTGTTATGCCCTGTTCGAGCCATTCGCCACTATCTCACTCGTACCGATCCCGGTCGGGGCTCTCGTCGTCTATTATTCTTGTCCCTTCGCCCGTCTGCAGTGCGTGACATTACTAAGAATACCATTGCTTCGTGGTTGAAGAAGACCATAAGTGGTCACATCAATTGGCCATTGACGCTCCCCCACTACTATCTACTGCTTCTTCTCATGAAATTCGTGCCATCACTACGTCATGGCATTTATGAGTGAGTTTGTCCCTCTATGACATTGTCCAGTCCTGTGCATGGACGGCAAATTCTACGTTCACCAATTTTTATCTGAGAGATATGTCAGTGTAATCAGATAGAATGATCACGTTTGGACCGCTGATGGCTGCCCAGCACGTGGTCAATTAACTTGCAAAAAGAGGGGGGGGGGCATTTCTCATCTGCGCAGCAAGTCAGCCAGCTTGCTGCATCATCTTCAGTTATATATGTCCACCATACTACATGATCACCTCAATAGGTCAGTCAGCCAACTTACAAGACCCGTCTCATCGGTGACATGGTTATTACTACACCCACTGCGTCTCCTCGACTGGGGTTTCCCTTCTATTGAGCATGGTGTACCACATTTACAATCAAGTTTTTTATTTAATCCATGAGTATCTTCAGCGTCTTCGACCTGAGTTCTCTTTGGGTAAGCTTTAGTGTGCGGTATGCCTATACAGTCAACCAGCTTACGGCTTCATCGCTGCTATTCAACATTTTTATGTCCACATACTAAAGGATCACTTAAGAGAAGTGATAGGTCAGCTTGCCAGCCGCCAACTCTCGAGTCTTCTATCAAGGCCTGGCACAATGACGAGTTCTAATCTTTGCCTTTACTGCAGATTTGCTTGTTTCATTTCAGGTTAAAGCTATAACCTTCTTCCAGATCATCTCAGCTGAGTCACCTTCGGTCCAACGTAAAAGACAGGGACTAAAGTACAGACAGTTGACGTGAAATGGAGAGTAGACTCAGGGCAAGCGCTGTCAACTCGCAACTCCTCTTACAAGACCGGATCAAGCTTCATGGACTAAAGTACAGAGAGTTGACATAAGCCGGCTTGTGGGCTGAGGGTGGTGCAAGTTGGTCACCCTGTATGCCGCGGGTAGCTGGTAGTTCGCCTCACCCCCGTTCATACACTGGCTTACCAAGAATACCCTCGATCGCCTCAGGGCAGGGGTTTCCTTCATATTGGTAATATTGTGTACCACAACCACGATCACAGCTACATGGATGAAGACACTCAAAAGATAAGTATCTTCTATTACTACTCCATAATTACCCACTGCATCACCAACCAGGGTTCTTTTTGTTGAGAATTATTGTCATATCTGTGATCACTTTAGGTGGAGGCTGAGATGGCCGAGTGGGCCGTTTTCATTTACTGCTGGCGATTTGGTGCCGGACTCTGAGGACGCGGGTTCGTGTCTCGCACAGGTTGACCTTTCCAACACTAGTAATTGTGCCTTACTGAGAGGCTGTTATCTTAAAAATAATTGGATATAAATGTTATCTACTCAGTAGTAATAGGTCAGTTTGCCAGCCGCCATCTCTCAAGTCATCATTTAAGGCCTGCCACAATTGTGACTTTTAATCTTTGCCTTTACTGCAGATTTGTTTGTGTCATTTCAGGTTGAAGCTATGACCTTCTTCTAGATCATCTCAGCTGAGTCACCTGCGGTCAACTCACAAGTTCAACGTACAAAGAACTGACATAAAGTACAGGAAGTTGACGTAAGATGCAGAGTAGACTCAGGGCATCCGCTGTCAACTCACACAAGACCGGATCAAGCATCAAGGACTAAAGTACAGAGAGTTGACGCAAGTCGGTTTGTGGACTGAGGGTGGAGTAAGTTGGTCACCGTGTATGCTGCGGATAGCTGGCATATCGCCTCTCCCCTGTTTCATACATTGCTTACCAGCCGGATACTCATAGATGCAACTGCCTGAGTTCCTTCGTATTGGTAATATTGTTTGTACCACATCCACGATCACAGCTACATGGATGAGACACTCAAGATAAGTATCTTCTATATAAACTCCATGAATTACCCATTGCTTACGACCAGGGTTTTCTCTTGTTGAGTATTATTGTGTCATGATCAACTCCATGAATTACCCATTGCTTACGACCAGGGTTTTCTCTTGTTGAGTATTATTGTGTCATGTCTATGCCCATGTCTGTGTCATCCCAGCGGTTACTCAGCCTGCTATTGGAGCTACAACAAGGCCGAGGTTCCCACCTCCATATGTTGGTAGTGAGGCATTTAATCAAAGCAGGTTTACGATTTGGGAAATAAATATTAAACATTTATAAACAATGTTACTATTTATAACCAAATCAAACCTGCTTTGATTTGATTGTCCCTCTCTTCCTTCCCCTCACTCCACAGCCTTGCGCACTGCAGGTCTCGGTTTATTACAATGAGAAAGAGGATAGGAATAGCGTGAGCAGAGCTTATATAGTAACTCCACTGGGATGAATGAGAGAGTCTGATGATACCATGAGGTCATCACTCACGGTGTTCATCGGGACAGGCATAGATATTACATCAAATCTCGTTTTTATTCACCACTCTGTTTAATATACATTTTCTTACATTTGCTTAAGGGAGGGGGTTGGGGTAAACAGTTTTATTTTAAATAATGTCTTGCTTGTTCTGGTTGGACATTGGTGTCTGATGATACCACGAGGTCATCATTCACTGTCTTCATCAGGATGAGTATAGATATTACATCTAATCTCGATTTTTCTCACATTGTCAAATCTAAATCTATATGATGAGTTTAATTTTTGTTTAAACAAAATATGCATGTGCTATATTAGCCTTTTTAGTTCAGTTTTATATTTATTTTTTTAGAAAGGGTCGTTAGGATTTTATTATTATTAAATTAATTGTGTTGGTCCATACATGCTCCCTTCCTTTTATGTCTCTAACCTCACCATGACATTAAATAACGCATTTGGAGTTTGATTTTTCTACATATTTTTTAATCCATTACAAATCCGTATAGTTGGATATTTTAAATCAATATATATGTTGTACATCAAACTCAATGCAACGACCTGGCGCGCATAATTTTATTAAATTGAAAGCGCCATTCAAATTAAAATAGTAGTAGTAGAATGAGAGAGCTTCCCTAGGGGCAGACAACTCCCTCCTAGGGGAGACAACTTTTAGTTTGAACTTTCGTTTTAACAGTTTGGAGATTAGGCATTTAATCAAAGCAGGTTTGATTTGGTTATAAATAGTAACATTGTTTATAAATGTTTAATTTTTCTCTACTATTTCCGAGTAATACATAAATACAACAGGGGTTTTCCCAGAAAATTCCCCGAACAATTTACTCTGACAAATACAGCGATAGCCTGCAAAACAGGGGATTTCCAAGCAAAACCTCCGTACAATGTCCCGGCGCAGAGCGATGCCGATATCGGTGACCACGAAGTCTCAAGACCTTAAGGCGTTAGCATAACGCGTTAAGATAGTATGTTAAGGCGTTCAGATCGGCGTTAAGATGATAGCATAGGCGTCAAAGCGTTACTGTAGAACTCTCCACAAGATGATAGGGAAAATATACTGGGTTTCTGCTTTCTCTCCCCGAACAAGCACACCCCCCCCCCCATACACACACGCATACACACACACACAACTACCAGGTAGCCAGACTGACTCTCCCCCACGCGCGCTGCCCACCCGGCCCATTCTTATCCGCGCATATCAGAAACTGTATTTTTTCTTCTACTACCCGACTGCTCATGCGCAGAATCATGTGACTTCCAAGAACAATCACCATACTAGGACTCTCCCCCACGAGCGTTACCCACCTCACACGGCCGGTTATTGTAACCAGTAAAATGGTGCGTGTCAGAAGTGGAATTCGAACCCACACCCGCAAGTGCAGACTAGATCAAGGGTAGATCAATCTTGCTGGGCCGTCACGTGACCGGAAGTGACCGTTGACCCGTAAATGACCTTTGACCTGAAAGTGCACTTTGACCCGGTTGTGATGGCACCAACTGTGATGTTATTGAAAGGATAAGTACACCGAATAATAACTCAAAGTTGATTTTGAAGACATTGCAAATGTTGTAAATGTCGGGTATAAATTAGGTAGATTATTCATGCGTATTGTCGTCTTGAAAATTAAGTTACCTCCCCTTATACTCATATGCATTCTTCCAATAACACCCATGTATATACTCTCTATAGGTCACAAGATAAAGCATGATACGCAATTCTGATTGGTCGAATCTACACACGCCTACGGAACATCGAGGGAGGAAGTGAAAACCTTAAGGGGCTTCCCTATTCTTAAACTACAAGTGACCGTAGATTACTCCGCATCATTGAATACGTGTCATATCCGAGGTATCACCGAATCAAACACATTCTAACATATTCATCAAACATGGCGGTCGCATACTTGGTTCTGATTGGTTGAGTCCTTGAATCTACACAGGTTTTACAATTTCTTCATATATGGATGGATACATGGATATTCGTGATCTTGATCCTCTGAGATCCTGTTTGCCCCACCATCGACCCTGATCATGATGACGTCACTCCTTTCCACCCTCCATGAAGATGATTATTTGCCACTCTGTGATCCTGTTTGCCCCTCTGTGATCCTGTCTGCCCCACCATCGACCCTGATCAAGATGACGTCACTCCTTTCCACCCTCCATGAAGATGATTAATTGCCCCTCTGTGATCCTGTTTGCCCCTCTGTGATTCTGTTTGCCCCTCTGTGATCCTGTTTGCCTCTCTGTGATTCTGTTTGCCCCTCTGTGATCCTGTTTGCCCCTCTGTGATCCTGTTTGCCCCTCTGTGATCCTGTTTGCCCCTCTGTGATCCTGCTTGCCCATCTGTGATCCTGTTTTACCCTCTGTGATCCTGTTTGCCCCACCATCGACATGATCATGATGACGTCACTCCTTTCCACCCTCCATGAAGATCATTATTTGTCACTCTGTTATCCTGTTTGCCCCTCTGTGATCCTCTTTGCCTCACCATCGACCCTGATCATGATGACGTCAATCCTTTCCACCCTCCATGAAGATGATTATTTGTCACTCTGTGATCCTGTTTTCCCCTCTGTGATCCTGTTTGCCTCACCATCGACACTGATCATGATGACGTCACTCCTTTCTACCCTCCATAAAGATGATTATTTGTCACTCTGTGATTTTGTTTGCCCCTCTGTGATCCTGTTTGCCCCTCTGTGATTCTGTTTGCCCCTATGTGATCCTGTTTGCCCCTCTGTGATTCTGTTTGCCCCTCTGTGATCCTGTTTGCCCCACTGTGATTCTGTTTGCCCCTCTGTGATCTGTTTGCCTCTCTGTGATCCTGTTTGCCCCTCTATTGATCCTGTTTGCCCCTCTGTGATTCTGTTTGCCCCTCTGTGATCCTGTTTGCCCCTCTGTGATCCTGTTTGCCCCTCTGTGATCCTGTTTGCCCCTCTGTGATCCTGTTTTCCCCTCTGTGATCCTGTTTGCCCCACCATCGACATGATCATGATGACGTCACTCCTTTCCACCCTCCATGAAGATGATTATTTGCCACTCTGTGATCCTGTCTGCCCCTCTGTGATCCTGTTTGCCCCACCATCGACCCTGATCAAGATGACGTCACTCCTTTCCACCCTCCATGAAGATGATTAATTGCCCCTCTGTGATCCTGTTTGCCGCCCCTCTGTGATCCTGTTTGCCCATCTGTGATTCTGTTTGCCCCTCTGTGATCCTGTTTGCCCCTCTGTGATTCTGTTTGCCCCTCTGTGATCCTGTTTGCCCCTCTGTGATCCTGTTTGCCCCTCTGTGATCCTGTTTGCCCCTCTGTGATCCTGTTTTCCCCTCTGTGATCCTGTTTGCCCCACCATCGACATGATCATGATGACGTCACTCCTTTCCACCCTCCATGAAGATGATTATTTGTCACTCTGTGATCCTGTTTGCCCTTCTGTGATCCTGTTTGCCTCACCATCGACCCTGATCATGATGACGTCACTCCTTACCACCCTCCATGAAGATGATTATTTGTCACTCTGTGATCCTGTTTTCCCCTCTGTGATCCTGTTTGCCTCATCATCGACCCTGATCATGATGACGTCACTCATTTCCACCCTCCATGAAGATGCTTAATTGCCCCTCTGTGATCCTGTTTGCCGCCCCTCTGTGATCCTGTTTGCCCCTCTGTGATTCTGTTTGCCCCTCTGTGATCCTGTTTGCCCCTCTGTGATTCTGTTTGCCCCTCTGTGATCCTGTTTGCCCCTCTGTGATCCTGTTTGCCCCTCTGTGATCCTGTTTGCCCCTCTGTGATCCTGTTTTCCCCTCTGTGATCCTGTTTGCCCCACCATCGACATGATCATGATGACGTCACTCCTTTCCACCCTCCATGAAGATGATTATTTGCCACTCTGTGATCCTGTCTGCCCCTCTGTGATCCTGTTTGCCCCACCATCGACCCTGATCAAGATGACGTCACTCCTTTCCACCCTCCATGAAGATGATTAATTGCCCCTCTGTGATCCTGTTTGCCGCCCCTCTGTGATCCTGTTTGCCCATCTGTGATTCTGTTTGCCCCTCTGTGATCCTGTTTGCCCCTCTGTGATTCTGTTTGCCCCTCTGTGATCCTGTTTGCCCCTCTGTGATCCTGTTTGCCCCTCTGTGATCCTGTTTGCCCCTCTGTGATCCTGCTTGCCCATCTGTGATCCTGTTTTACCCTCTGTGATCCTGTTTGCCCCACCATCGACATGATCATGATGACGTCACTCCTTTCCACCCTCCATGAAGATCATTATTTGTCACTCTGTTATCCTGTTTGCCCCTCTGTGATCCTCTTTGCCTCACCATCGACCCTGATCATGATGACGTCAATCCTTTCCACCCTCCATGAAGATGATTATTTGTCACTCTGTGATCCTGTTTTCCCCTCTGTGATCCTGTTTGCCTCACCATCGACACTGATCATGATGACGTCACTCCTTTCTACCCTCCATAAAGATGATTATTTGTCACTCTGTGATTTTGTTTGCCCCTCTGTGATCCTGTTTGCCCCTCTGTGATTCTGTTTGCCCCTATGTGATCCTGTTTGCCCCTCTGTGATTCTGTTTGCCCCTCTGTGATCCTGTTTGCCCCACTGTGATTCTGTTTGCCCCTCTGTGATCCTGTTTGCCTCTCTGTGATCCTGTTTGCCCCTCTGTGATCCTGTTTGCCCCTCTGTGATCCTGTTTGCACCTCTGTGATCCTGTTTGCCCTCTGTGATCCTGTTTGCCCCTCTGTGATTCTGTTTGCCCCTCTGTGATCCTGTTTGTCCCTCTGTGATTCTGTTTGCCCCACCATCGACATGATCATGATGACGTCACTCCTTTCCACCCTCCATGAAGATGATTGTTTGCCACTCTGTGATCCTGTTTGCCCCTCTGTGATCCTGTTTGCTCCACCATCGACCCTGATCAAGATGACGTCACTCCTTTCCACCCTCCATGAAGATGCTTAATTGCCCCTCTGTGATCCTGTTTGCCCCTCTGTGATCCTGTTTGCCGCCCCTCTGTGATCCTGTTTGCCCCTCTGTGATCTGTTTGCCCCTCTGTGATCCTGTTTGCCCCTCTGTGATCCTGTTTGCCCCTCTGTGATCCTGTTTGCCCCTCTGTGATCCTGTTTGCCCCTCTGTGATCCTGTTTGCCCCTCTGTGATCCTGTTTGCCCCTCTGTGATCCTGTTTTCCCCTCTGTGATCCTGTTTGCCCCACCATCGACATGATCATGATGACGTCACTCCTTTCCACCCTCCATGAAGATGATTATTTGTCACTCTGTGATCCTGTTTGCCCTCACCATCGACACTGATCATGATGACGTCACTCCTTTCCACCCTCCATGAAGATGATTATTTGTCACTCTGTGATTCTGTTTGCCCCTCTGTGATCCTGTTTGCCCCACCATCGACATGATCATGATGACGTCACTCCTTTCCACCCTCCATGAAGATGATTATTTGCCCCTCTGTGATCCTGTTTGCCTCTCTGTGATCCTGTTTGCCCCTCTGTGATACTGTTTGCCCCTCTGTGATACTGTTGGCCCCTCTGTGATACTGTTTGCCCCTCTTTGAACTTGTTTGACCATCTTTGATATTGAAGATTCCCTTTGCTCTTATCAGACCTTGTTTGCTGCTCTTTTACCTTGTTTGCTCCTCTTTGACCATGTTTGCTCCTCTTTGACCATGTTTGCTCCTTTTTGACCCTGTTTGCTCCACCATCTACCCTGATCATGATGACGTCACTTCTTTCCACCCTCCATGAAGATGATTATTTGCCACTCTGTGATCCTGTTTGCCCCTCTGTGATTCTGTTTGCCCCTCTGTGATCCTGTTTGCCCCTCTGTGATCCTGTTTGCCCCTCTGTGATCCTGTTTGCCCTCTGTGATCCTGTTTGCCCCTCTGTGATCCTGTTTGCCCCTCTGTGATCCTGTTTGCCCTCTGTGATTCTGTTTGCCCCTCTGTGATCCTGTTTGCCCCTCTGTGATCCTGTTTGCCCCTCTGTGATTCTGTTTACCCCTGTGATCCTGTTTGCCCCTCTGTGATCCTGTTTGCCCCTCTGTGATTCTGTTTGCCCCTCTGTGATCCTGTTTGCCCCTCTGTGATCCTGTTTGCCCCACTATCGACATGATCATGATGACGTCACTCCTTTCCACCCTCCATGAAGATAATTATTTGTCACTCTGTGATCCTGTTTGCCCCACCATCGACATGATCATGATGACGTCACTCCTTTCCACCCTCCATGAAGATGATTATTTGTCACTCTGTGATCCTGTTTGCCCCACCATCGACATGATCATGATGACGTCACTCCTTTCCACCCTCCATGAAGATGATTATTTGTCACTCTGTGATCCTGTTTGCCCCTCTGTGACCCTGTTTGCCCCACCATCGACATGATCATGATGACGTCACTCCTTTTCACCCTCCATGAGGATGATTATTTGTCACTCTGTGATCCTGTTTGCCCCACCATCGACATGATCATGATGACGTCACTCCTTTCCACCCTCCATGAAGATGATTATTTGCCCCTCTGTGATCCTGTTTGCCTCTCTGTGATCCTGTTTGCCCCTCTGTGATACTGTTTGCCCCTCTGTGATACTGTTGGCCCCTCTGTGATACTGTTTGCCCCTCTTTGAACTTGTTTGACCATCTTTGATATTGAAGATTCCCTTTGCTCTTATCAGACCTTGTTTGCTGCTCTTTTACCTTGTTTGCTCCTCTTTGACCATGTTTGCTCCTCTTTGACCATGTTTGCTCCTTTTTGACCCTGTTTGCTCCACCATCTACCCTGATCATGATGACGTCACTTCTTTCCACCCTCCATGAAGATGATTATTTGCCACTCTGTGATCCTGTTTGCCACTCTGTGATCTTGTTTGCCCCTTTTTGAACTTTGTTTGACCTTAAAGGTCAACCCAAGCAATCTGAGGTCAAAAATATAAAAAAATAGTCCTTCCGATTCCGAAAATAATGATATTTTTTTCATAAATTTGTGCCGTCTGGTTGGCGAGATATTGCCGTTTGAAAGGTGAAAATCGCTCTCCTGTCAATTCCAGCTGTGACGTCACGGAGGGACAGCCGTCTTGTATTCTCTATGTTTGAGCCATATACTACAGTCATAAGTAGCTGCTGATTTCTGGAGATTTTCGAAGTATCGGGGCATCATTTGTTAAATATGCCGCGACGTTGTGTAGTGGGAGGTTGCTGTTTTACTACAGATAACGGTGTTAGTATTCATTGGTGGCCTAAAAAGAGAAAATCGCTGCAAATTGGACGAAATTTGTACGTAACACGAGGGTGTGGAAAGAGGGCCGGAGCCAGTACTCGTATAATTTGCTCCGCACATTTTTGACAGAAAGACATCATCCGAGGACCTCTACAGCGTAGCAGTTGAATTCGGGTACAAACCAAAACTAAAGAGAACAGTTATTCCAACTATCAAACCTAAGAACAATCACAATGTGACGGCAAAGAAATCGGACAAGGAGAATTATCTACCACGGACATCGGCTGCCTGCAAGCGAGGCCTCGGGCAGGGAAACGGCTGTACTTGCCCTGCTCGCTCTCGCGTCCCCGATGAACGTCCAGAATGCTATCCATGATGCGGCATTTGTTGCTTGAGCGCCTACAAGTTAGACTGGATGAGTCTCTATTTCATATATACTATGTAATAATAATAAAATGATCTTTTATAAATATATATACGTTTGATAAGTAAATTAAAAAGAAAAAATAATAATAAAAAATAAAAAAATAGAAATGAAAAAAAAACGAAAAAATTATTTCAAGTATTTCTTAATAGGCAGAGTTACTCCCTTTTGTTTCTCCTTTAAAATACATTATGAAAAAGGGGCTGGGTCCAGTCTACCTACAAGAGAGATTTCATGTAGATTAGAAAGCGACAAAGGCGTATAGTGATCGGGCAAACCGGTCGCCTTTTAATGTTTTTCTTTTCTGAAAAACACCAGTTGGAGTGAATGGCTATAGATAAAGAAGTGATATTAATATTTTCATAATCCTTTGACATTTGAGATTGTGGGAATATCATTCGATTTCAATTTAACTGACGTAATTTGTCGAAAATTGGGCAAATGTGAATGCCGATCCATCACGTCATTTCGACACTCGCTCACCACGGTTTACTTTTCGCCATGAATGTCTAAAGTTTTTTTATCAAACTATATAATTCTGAAATTGGTATTTCATGGGGATTATGGGAAAACAAACAGAATTCAAATCGGACGTATATCAGTAGAGTTATCAACAGTTTACTGTCCATTCTGCCGAATCCCGGAGTTTATCCCTTCGAAAGGGCCGTCTCGGCCAGTAACAAAAAACAACACAGATGTGCTCGTTCTTTAGATCACAGAATCGTTCTACATTCAATACAGTTTGAAATATATGGACATTTCGTCTTATGGATGACGATAATGAAGTTTCCAGTCAAGTTGCATACCAATCTGTATTCAACAAACGACCTCTCCGAATCCTGTCGTCGTCGAGTTTCATGTTGTCAGAATGGTTGTCACTGTCAGAATTGATAGGGCTGAATTACGTCGTTGGTCTTCAAACAACTGTTATTTTGCCCGTCATCATCCTCCTCTATGTTTATTCCATCTTCTTGGCGAAAAATATTTCCATCTAAGGAGCTGATATCGCTCGAATCGACATCTGAATCGGAGCTCTGACTGCACTCGCTTTCCGTGTTATCCGCTATTTTTTCTCAGGCAACTGCCCTGCGTGACGTCATCAGCCCAGCTGTGAAAGTGTGAAAAAGACCACTTTGCTCCCATATTACGTGTGTTTTTCTGATCAGATTAGAATTTTTCCAATATTTTTTTCATACAAAGTGAAGTATGAACTATGATTTGTAAGGATTTTTAGACACAAAAAAAATCCGTTTGGGTTGACCTTTAAGGGCCTCTTTGACTTTGTTAGCTCCTCTTTGACCCTGTTTGCTCCACCATCGACCCTGATCATGATGACGTCACTCCTTCCTACCCTCCATGAAGATGATCATTTGGCGCAAAGGCCCAGTTTTTTTTAATACTGATCACCTCGATTATACCGCGTTGATGTAAGTGAGTGAACAAGATTTAACGTCGCTTTCAACATTATTTCAGTCATATGGCGACGAACCAACCAAGCGCCACCAGTAGTATATAAAATACCGATTCGGTCACATTGACCTTTGTGCACTTAAACTTGTGGAGGTCAAAGAGGTCAAGCGCACTATAGTTCCGGTAAAAGTCACGTGGTTGCAATGGTGACGTTTCTTCCAATCTTTGCGCAATGTATTCCTCCGCGGTGATGCGGTCATGTCTGGCGGTGATGTGGTCTGCCTTCGCGGACAGAAAGTAGTCCTAAATACGCGGGTTTTCGTGAGAATCATCGGCAATCTCCGACCCTCTCCGGGACAATAGCCTTTTTCTACCCTTCCGAAGCTTCCATGGTATTCCACAGGGTCCCCGACAATATTGCCATCTATTTGTCCATGTTAAAGGACCAGTGGGGAACCCTCAGTTTCTTTATACAGCGGCAGAAGGTCCTAGTGGGAATTGAACCTGGGTCGCTTTATCTAGAGGCAGACAAGTTATCCATTACACCACGAGTCATAGGCTACAAACCAAGGTTGTAAATAGCATATACATGTATATGTCTACCATATGGCCCATACTGGCCCACTGGTCAATGTTGAATCTAATGGGAAATTTACTCCTGGTCATTGTAGTATGGGTTGTTTGGTTTTGTTTTTCACATCTCAACACCTGGAACACGATGGCAGGGTCCCGAAGCGAATGGTTGATATTTTTTGAAAAGTCACTGTGTGCATGCGTAGTGGGTAAATAGCACTGGGAGGACGTTTTGGGGTCTAGATGAGCCCTTAGTGGACCGATTGGGTTGAGTGAGGTGTCAGTGTGAAGCATACGTGAGGGAGGATCCGGCTGGAGTAGTGTGTTGTCCGTTTTCAACATTCTGCGCATCCCCAGGCAGGGAATTGTGTGAAAAGAGTATGGAAATAGACGTTTTGGGGTCTAGGTGGACCACTAGTGGTCCGATGGCGTCGAGTGAGGTATCAATGTGAAGCATTCGTGAAGGAGCATCCACCTGGACTAGTGTATTGTCCGTTTTCAACATTCTGCGCATGCGCAGACAGGGAATTGTGGGAAAAGGGCATTGGAAGGAACGTTTTGGGGTCCAGGTGGGCCACTATTGGTCCGATTGAGTCGTATGAGGTATCAATGTGAAGCATTCGTGGAGGGGCATCCGCCTGGACAGTGTTTCGTCCGTTTTCAATATTCTGCGCATGCGCAGTCAGGGAATTGTGGGAAAAGGGCATTGGAAGGGAAGTTTTGGGGTCTAGGTGGGCCACTAGTGGTCTGATTGAGTCGTATGAGGTATTATTTTGAAGCCCTCATGGAGGCGCACCCGAATGGACTGTTGTGTCGTCCGTTTTCAATATTCTACGCATGCGCAGACCGGGAATTGTGGGAAAAGGGTATGGAAATGGACGTTTTGGGGTCTAGGTGGACCACTATTCATCCAAATGGGTCGTGGGGGGTGTCAAAGTGAATCTTTTGTGGGGTAGAGTCAGAATGATGTGTTTTTGTTATCGCAAATCGCATCAATCTGCGCATGCGCAGCTGAGTGTAGTAAGTAAAGTGGCCATTTAGGGGCAGTGAAGGAAGGTATTTGTTGTAGAGAAGGGCCATCTTTGGTCCGAATGTGTCGTGTGGGGTGTCATTTTGTAGCTTTCGTGGTATCGACCTCGATTTGCGAGATGTCCACGTCATCTGAGACCTCATTGGTGACGTCATCAGTGGGAGTAATAGCCAAAGTGAGCATTTTGAGGGTGTGAAGGAAAGTGTTTGGGGTAAAGATGTACCATCCGCGATCCGAAAGCGTCGTGTGAGATGTCATCTTGTAGCAACGCCAGACAACGCCAAGCTCAATGCTTCAACGCCCTGATGAATTAGCCTAAAAGCTTTGATTTTCATGGAATTGCCATCAATACATCGAAATGCAGTGATGCCCGTCAACGCCCATCGTTACGCCTTAACGCCCTAGCATAACGCATTGACGCCATGATGTAGACAGATGAGAGAAAAACAACAACAACAACAAAGGTGAGAGATCAATCATTTTATTATCCCACCAGTTCATCATACCCACGCTGGGGAATCGCGTTATGTATGTTTATAATTCTCGTAGGCTCTTGTCCAATCAGAAGCCATCGTTTGAGAAAGTTTAATCTCTGGCCAGAATCGCTTTTGGCCTAAGTGTCACCGAGCAGGCCAGGATACTGTAACGACAGCATGTCCTGAAACAGTTGTTTGCGCATTTGGGGTGTAGTAAGTAAAGTGATCAATCCTGGGGTGCGCAGGTGTATATTTGAGAGAGTGAGGGGCTCTCCTCTTCCTCCTCCTCCTCCAAGCGCCCGGGCGTCAACGCCCGGAGGAGGAGGAGGAGGAGGAGGGAGTGAGTGAGGGGGATCCGACAGCACCAATGTATCGTCCGTTTTGTTTTACATCCGGGTTTTCCATGTTTACTGTCACGTGACCGGAACCAGAAGTTGTCACAAGACAGGTGGCGTCCGGCGTCAACGCCCGGACGCGGTGGAGGGGGAGGAGGGAGTGAGTGGGATCCGACTGGACCAATGTATCGTCTGGTTTGTTTTACATCCGGGTCCTCATCTTACATCCGGGGTTTTCCATGTATATTCTCACGTGACCGGGACCGGAAGTTGTCACAAGACAGGTGGCGCCCCGTCGGAAGTAGTAGGTCAATATCGGGGCGCCACCTGTCTTGTGACAACTTCCGGTCCCGGTCACGTGAGAGTAAACATGGAAAAACCCGGAAGGACCCGGATGTAAAACAAAACGGACGATACATTGGTCCAGTCGGATCCGTCCTCACTCCGTCCTACTACTCCTCCTCCTCCTCCTCCTCCTCTGGGCGTTGACGCCCGGGCGCCCGGAGGAGGAGGAAGAGGAGGAAGACGAGGAGGAAGAGAACGAGGAAGAGGAGAGAGGGGAGCCCGTCAACGCCCGGTGGCGGTGGTGGTGGTGTGTGGTAGTGTGTGGTAGTGGTGGCGGTGTGTGGTGGTGTCCCCCATCATTCCTTATATATTGGTCGGCTAATCAAAATTTCGCATCCCCAGGAATGGTCACTTTATTAACTACACCCAAAATGCGCAAACAATTGTTTCGGGCATGCTGCCGTTACAGTATCCTGGCCTGCTCGATGACCAAAAGCGATTTTGATCGGAGATTAAACTTTATCAAAGGATGGCTTCTGATTGGACAAGAGCCTACGAGAATTGTAAACATACATAACGCGACTCCCCCAGCGTGCGTATGATGTACTGGAGGGATATTAAAATTATTGATCTCTCATCCTTGTTGTTGTTGTTGTTGTTGTTTTTCTCTCATCTGTCTACATCATGGCGTCAAGGCGTTGTGCTAGGGCGTTAAGGCGTAACGTGGGCGCTGACGCGCGTCACTGCATCTCGATGTATTGGTGGCATTTCCATGAAAATCAGAGCATTGAGCTTGGCGTTGGCGGGCGTTGCTAGAAAATGACACCTCACACGACGCATTCGGACCGCGGATGGTCCATCTCTGCTCCAAACATTTCCATTCACATCCTGTAAATGCTCACTTTGGCTATTACTACTACTGATGACGTCACCAATGACGTCACAGACGACGTGGACATCCCCCAAATCGTGGTCTATACCACGAAAGCTACAAAATGACACCCCACACGATACATTCGGACCAAAGATGGCCCATCTCTACACCAAATACCTTCCTTCACTGCCCCAAAATGACCACTTTACTTACTACACCCAGCTGCGCATGCGCAGATTGACGCGATTTGCAATGAAAAAAACACGCCATTCTGACTCTACCCAACAAAAGCTTCACTTTGACACCTCCCACAACCCATTTGGACGAATAGTGGTCCACCTACACCACAAAACATTGGTAGCTCACTCGACGCCATAGGACACTAGTGGTCCACCTAGACCCCAAAAGATCTATTTCCATACCCCTTTTCCGCAATTCCCTGTCTGCGCATGTGCATAATGTTGAAAACGGACAACAAACTAGTCCAGGCGGATGCTCCCTCACGTATGCTTCACATTGATAGCTCACTCGACTCCATCGGCCCATTAGTGGTCCACCTAGATCCCAAAACGTCTATTTCCATACACTTTTCCCAAAATTCCCCGTCTGCGCATGCACAGAATGTTGAAAACGGACAACACACTAGTCCATGCGGATGCTCCCTCACGTATGCTTCACATTGATACCTCACTCAACCCAATCGGTCCACTAAGGGCTCACCTAGGCCCCAAAACGTCCTCCCAGCGCTATTTACCCACTACGCATGCGCACAGTGAAAAACAAAACCATACAACCCATACTACAATGACCAGGAGTAAATTGCCCATTAGGTTCAACATTGGCCAGTGGCCAAATAGATGGCAATATTGTCGGGGGACCCTTTGGAATACCATGGATGCTTCGGAAGGGTAGATAAAGGCTATCTATTGTCCCGGAGAGGGCCGGAGTTTGCCGGAGATGATCGGACATTATATTCCCGGACATTGCTGAAGATGACTGAACATTATATTCCCGGAGATTGTCGGACATTGCCGGTGATTTAACAGAAAACCCGGGTATTTGGGACTACTTGCTGTCCGCGGAGGCAGACCGTATCACCGCCAGACATGACCACATCACCGCGGAGGAATATATCTCGCAAAGGTTGGAAGTGACGTCACCATGGCAACCACGTGACCTTGCCGGAACTATAGTGCACTTGACCTCTATGACCTCCACAAGTTTAAGTGCACAAAGGTCAATGTGACCGAATCGGTGTTTTATATACTACTGCCGCCCAGCCTAGTTGCGTTCCTGTTGCTTCAAAAAAGTGAATCTCTGAAGCAACATGGTACCACACACCCACCATCCACCCTACACAACACTCATGCCTTTGTTGATATTCGGTCTCCATTCATGATTTTCTGTTGTAACTTTCAACCCATGAATGGACACTGGTCCTTGAGAAGCCACCATGGAGATTGTAAATAAATTTGATCCGCCCGCGTGTTTACTCCTTGCTTGACTTACTTGAGTAAAATATACTCTACTATTATACTATATACTTTTGTATACTTCACAATATACCGCCACTCTTATCAGATGAACAACTGAAAAATTCTATCTTGAATAGATTTTAGCTCACCACAGTTCATTTCGTCTTCATTATTCGGACAGTCCTCGACTCCATTACATAGCTGCATACCAAAAAGCCAATAAGCATCGGGGCATTTGTGCATGGCTACAAAGCAAGTAAAGTAAACCGATGTGTACATTTACCGTATTTAGTGTTCTTATGGGTAGTTCGATCTTTCCAGTTCGATACGATAGTCTTAATCATTAGTCCAGAAAATTTTGCTCTTATATTATAGCGTATCAGGTCGGAGCTATACCAGCCCACAATCATACATTCTCTGGCTGTACGTCCAGTTTTATCTGAGGTATAGAATCGGTGACGGAGGATAAATAATGATGATTTATATTAGGTATATTTTGGTGCAATTTTGTTTTTGAAAAGATTTCAAAAGTTAAAGCGCTCATATAGTTTGCGACAACACCTCATCCTATTGCACATTTTCATGAAGAAGGGTATGATTTAGTATTGGGCCTTGACCATCTGTTCTGCCATGAATCCATACGCAGTGACTGCGACACTACTGCTGTTTCACTTCATATTCAGTGTACATATTTTGTACGACGGGGGGAAATGATGAACCTCAAATATGTTGTGGTCCGAGTCAAATAAAAATGTTAGTAAGTGTACCGCATACTTCATAACACAGTATTCACAACAGATAAATGTTATCTCGCCCTCCCATATTTGATACACTCTTGTTTCACCTTGGTATACCAGGTACTTGTACATAGAATACTATACTTACAAAAGCCTGGAGCACCCTCAATTTCAACCATATCGGGTGCAGCAATAACTCCTGTCCAACAAAAAGCCACCACGACAAGGGCAATCAACATTGTTATTCCGGATTTGGTTAGCAAGTGGTTATACTGCCTTTGACTCTGTGTTATACTGGAATTGTTTAACAAAGTGTTTTACCGACAGTCTCTGACTCTGTGCAATTGGCTACTGGAATTGATTAACAAAGTGTTTTACCAACAGTCTTTGGGTCTGTCAATGAGAGCTAGCGCTGTTGAACGTAGTATATACCAATATCGAGTGGACCAGATGTCTTCTATCTATATACGTTCCTATTCTCGGGGAAGGGGACAGTCGGACACTGAAATAGAGCTAGGACACAAGTCTGTTTTCAAATATGGAGAGGGAACAATATAGTTTGGGAGACAGATGTGAAAGCTCTATAATTATCTAAATTTTGATAATATCAGCAGCCGTATTTTCATAATAATTTGGCGTATATCTGTTCCGTTTGTTATCTCGGGAATCTGTCTGCTGCAAACAGTATTATTGTGTCATAATAGCGTATTGTGAAGATACAGGGTAGGTATTACAGAGCATAATACAAACGATGATGTTCGCTAATAATAATATGATTGTATCGCATATCTCAGACAAAACCCCCAATAACATAGTCCAGTCAGACAGAGATTCAAGGACATCGAGCAAATAAGTGGACTCATGATGCCAGACCGACCGATATGTTACTTAATTGTTGAAGTATCTGCAATGGGAAAGTACTATACATACACCGTATAGATTCATCTGGAATATTAACATGTAGTCGGTCGGCAACGTGGGCAAAATAACATTTAACATGACATTTTTTGTTAGAAGCTGGAAACTCTGCTTAGCCTACATGTCTGCGGATTATCATACTCTAAAACGTAGGGGTGGATGCCCATCCCAAAATTGCGTTTTTTGGACATAGTGATCAGTTTTGACAAAATTCGGACAAAAAAGTCAAATTTTTAGTTTTGATGGTTTATTAATGTCCAAAACTCAGACTTTGAAACATTATAACACATTATAACATTATATATTGTTGATAGGCAGCATATATCTAAGAAATAATGTTTTCCTAGGCGTGCTAAATGGTTATTTTACGCACGGTTACGCCCTTGCCCTAAAATTTATGAACTTTCCCACTATTATGTGCGCGGTGTATTACGCGAAACATGTCACACCATTTAATTTCCAACTATGCAGTTATGTCAACCATGCCATTATATATTTCAGTTATGTATTAAATCGCATCAGTACGGTACTGTATAAAGACAAACGCAAACGAACTATTTTTGGGTAGAACAGTTTTAAAAAATTGACAGAGCTGTGACGCGGCTTAGCAACACAATGGCGGACTTTTCATTGAAAAAAATGACGCGATGGTAGGGGTAGGTATCTATGGCTACAACATGAAAATAGAACCGGTACGTTCATTCATTCATGCATTATCCATCGCGAGCTGATGATCCATGCCAATGAAGACGCCAAACAAATGGAATATCATCGAATCATACGAACTGTTCCTTCCGTTCTACATTTTTACTACGGTGGGGCAGATATCATTCCTGCAGCTGTTTAAACGAAAGGTATATGCAATCGAAGCCAGGAGATTGAGATTTTACCCCTCTAGACTTGGTTGATAGGGGTTTTCCCTAGTTTAGGAGTAAAGTCCGTGTTGCTTTTCAACATGTTCAAACCCAATCCTAATTTTACATACACCCACTAACCCACCCTGCCTCTGTCGGCAGGCCCGGATCCGCTGGAAACCCATATTAGCCCCTCTAGACCTGGTTGATAAGGGTTTTCACTACTTTAGGGGCAAAGTCCGTGTTTCCGTATTTTATATGTTCAAACCCAATCCTAATTTTACATACACCCACCTACGACTTAATCGCCCTGGATGAGCGCTTCACTTTGAAACCTTCCACTACCCATTTGAACCAATAGCGCCCCATTTCGATCCCAAAAGTCTCCATTCCCATGAACATTTTTCTACTGCGCACCCATCCAGTCGGATGCTCCCTCACGAGTGCTTCCCACTGATACCTCACTCGACCCAATCGGACTCAAAAACATCTCCCACGGGCTCGTCTATGCATCACGCATGCGCAATGCAAACTTTTCAACAAATTTCAACCAATGGGAGCAGCGTACTGAATTATCCTGGGAGGCTGCTGTGAAAAGGCCTACATTTGAGGTTTTCGCTCAGAGGAGGCCATAAACACAGAACCTATTCATATTTCATATATCAAAATAATTCTATGTATCTCCGGAATATTTTGAGGCCAAAACATTTGAGTATTGAATTTGTTTTTAATGACTGACGTGTATCCAACAACAACAACAACAACAACAACAACGCTGACATGCGGGCTCATTTTCCACAAAATACATCAACTTCAGCTGACGCCTCATGTATCCACTACGCAAATGAGATGTTTATATTCACTACGGCTCTGTCAAGTAACTCCAGTAACTTTCAATAAAGTGGAAATTATATGCTCATCGCCAGCTTGATTTCAATGTAATATGTCGTCTGCAACAGTGACAAAAATGGCGCCCAAATGATAGCCTCGTTCCGAAGTGCATGTCATCATCAATTCACCACTGAATTTAATATTTTTTCTCAATTCATCCATTCTGATTTTCTATCAACCTTTAGGCTGAATCCATATCATCACAATCTAAAAAAAATGCCATTTTCAATTTTAAAATCAAGTTTTGAGGGGAATTCCAGTCTGTAACATCTACAACATCGGGATTCTGCCTCGTTTTGTACGAAACAGTGTATGCCATCCCAATGGCTTCGCGACTCCTACCATCGTGTTCTATGTGGTGAGACGAGAAAAACAAGGTGCCACACTAGTAGTAGTATAAGTGCATTACAACGCATATTTTGCCGGGGGAGATAACTCTTGCATCCACCAGGGGGCGCTGTTTCCAGGTTAAAGTATAAGAAGCGCTCATGCACGCCTTTGACTTCTGTGGCGGCAGGTGGCGGTCATGGGCATGCATTCTTTCTCGGTCATGCGGTCTGGCGGTGATGCGGTCGCGGGAAAAAGCTTCCGCGGAGAAAAAGTATTCCCTATGCTTCAAATACGCTGCATGGTCCGATTGGGTCGAGTGAGGTATCAAAGTGAAGCATTCGTGAAGGGGCATCCAGTCATGGGTGGGGGTATGTAAAATTAGGAATTTTTCCCGAAACTATAACAAGCGGAACACGGACTTTACCCCTAAAATAGGGGAAAACCCCTATCAACCCTAGTCAAAAGGGCTAATATCGGTCCCCGGGCTTATCGGGGCCTGCCTATCAAGTCAATGGGGTGGGTGCATGTAAAATTAGGATCTTTTCCCCGAAACTATAAAAAGCGGAATACGGACTTTACCCCTAAAATAGGGAAAAGCCCCTATCAACCCTAGCCAAAAGGGCTAATATCGGTCCCCGGGCTTATCGGGGCTTGTCTATCAAGTCAATGGGGTGGGTGCATGTAAAATTAGGATTTTTTTCCGAAAATATAAAAAGCGGAACACGGATTCTACCTCTACAATAGGAGTCTGTATCATACAATATAAGGGAAAATGCCTGTATGGGGTCTGGGGATGGTCATTTTTTTTTCGTGGGTGTTACTATGGGTTGTGGGGTCTCGTTTTTCTCGTCTCGCCGAGAAAAACACGATGGGAGGGGTCCCGGAGCGAAGCGGTGACATTTTTGGGAAAAGTCACCGAGGTCTGTATATAGGCCTATAGGCTGGCTATGGGGGGTATAGGTTCAACCTGGAAAATTCACACACGTTCATTGTGATATGGGTTGTTTGGTCTTGTTTTTCACGTCTCGTCATTTAGAACACGATGGGAAGGGTCCAGGAGCGAAACGGTGAAATTTTTGGAAAAAGTCACCGAGGCCTGGGTAGGCCCATAGGTCTATACTGCATGGCTATGGGTGTATAGGTCCATACGGGGTGGACGTTTTTGGATCTAGGTGGGCCACTAATGGTCCGATGGGGTCGAGTGAGGTATCAATGTGAAGCCTATGTGAGGGGGCAACCGAAGGGGTGAATGTGGGTAGGAATATCGTCATTCTGCGCATGCGCAATTGACAAAGTGTATGGAAATAGACGTTTTGGGATCTAGGGGAGCCACTAGTGGGCCGATTGGATCGAGTGAGGTATCAATGTGAAGTCTATGTGAGGGGGCATCTGATGGGGTGAGTGCGGGGTTGAAATATCGTCACACTGCGCATGCGCAATGGACAAAGTGTATGGAAATAGACGTTAACGGTTCTAGGTGGGCAACTAGTGGGCCGATGGGATCGAGTGAGGTATCCCTGTGAAGCCTATGTGAGGGGGCTAGACTAGGGTGTCGTTTCCATTCTGCTGCGCAGGTCACGTGGGTTGTGACGTCACTTCCGGGTTTCACCTCCAAACCCAGAAGAGTTGCAATTTTCCCTCAGACGTCCGGATGTTCAACCTCCGGGGTTTTCCCGGCCCGGCCTGCCCCGGCCGCAGCGCGCGCGTGTTACTCCGGCCGCAGCGCGCGCGGGTTACTCCGGCTGCAGCGCGCGCGCGCGTCATCACCGGCAGTGCGCGGATGAATGTCGGATCAAAAGGTCAAAGGTCACATCCAGGTCAAAAGATCCAAGGTCTCCCTTTTGGCAAGGTTCGGCGACAATGTTGCGGCATCGATATACAGAGCTTGATCCCAAAAAGGGGATTGTAAATTAACCTGGGAAGGATGGGCAGTTCCATTTGGACCAATCAGCGGTCGAGAAAAAGAGCCAATGAGCGATCGATAAAAAAACCAATGGACGGATGGACGGGAACTAGAATTTCGCTCACGTCTGCGCCTACATCCGGGTACTGGGATGCTTTCGCCTACGTCCGCGCCTACATCCGGGTTCTTATACACCCGGGTAATGTTTTCTGGACATGGATGGGTTACCTTTGGCTCCATTCTAGGCCACTGATTGGCTATTACGGTGTTCAAAGCCAGTTTCATGTATTATGCTCATATAGAAACACACACAAGACAGGGTTTTTTGGTGAGATCTCATTTTGTTTTTTATTCAGTAACAACGTGAGAACAACCACGTGAAAACTGAAGCCCAGAACAGGGGGCTTGTACATTGAAAGAACTGAAGCCCAGAACAGAGGGGGCTTGTACATTGAAAGAATTCAAGCCCAGAACGGGACTTGTACATTGAAATGATGGGCGGCCCAGTCATATACGAGTACATCGCGGTCCTCGGCCTTGGGGTACTCGTCAAACATGTGGACGATCGTCTGCATGGAATGTCCCCGACATCGATGGTACAGGTAAAACAAGCAATATTGTCCGCACACCATACTGGTCAGGCTTTACAACGTTTTAGTATTCCAACACCACGTCTCTGTGCCTTGATCCATGAAGTCTGTTAAATCGGGATGGAGGGGTGGTAGGTCGTACGGGTCAAAGTATTCGCCCTGCACTTCTGTCAAGTACAAGGCCACCCAGTGTTGACCGGGTCGATCCATCGGGTCTGTATTCAGGACGTAAGCAGCAGGATACACACGGTCTAATGGGAACACGTCTCGGGCGAACACTCCTTGAAAGATCATGCGTGTCTCTGGATCATTCTCCAGCACGGTGCGTATCTGGTCTGTATCCATGTTAGGTGGCAAAGTCACACAGGACGTTACGGCTTTTATCGATTTGAATGATGTTGTCAAACTCAGCGTAGCAAATCACATTGATGGTTTTCGGAAAAGGTGTCCCGAAATGCAGTTCCAAGCGTAAGTTGCCTTTCTGGACGAGACTCAGTTGATGATCGTTGTCTAAGGTGGGAGTCAGATCGAAACAGAACAAGGTGTATCCTTTGCCGAAATCGTCTCGACTGATCATATTTCCCTCGTCTTGGTTGATTTGGCCAGTTGCTGTGAAATGGTTCAGATAGCTCAGGATGTAATTGTCCGTTCCGAAATTAGGTTGTAAGGGGCGTGCCGGTACCTGTTGGCCATCCACATGCAGGGCCACAAAATTGATGTTGAACGCTTTTAGGTTGAACGGATTCCTCGAGAGAGTCCCATTATAACTGACGTTCTCCACACAGGCTAGGGTTAAACGCTTGGGCAAATCCCCCAGGAACAGGTTTTCTTGATTGACGATCATATTGCCTTTAGGAACGGAAAAGACCTTGGTCTGTACTCGTCGAATCGGGTACTGGTCTGGTTTTTTCTCCAAGGCTCTGATGTGCCCCAACTGTACACCTGGGCTCGGTTTCACTTTGCGTACAAACAGTCATGCCTCTTGGATGACAATGTTATACTCGAGGTCCTCACTCGGGGCCATCAAGGCAAACGCAGGCGTTGCGTGCACTAGTCGTATTTTGACAGGTACTCCATTCAAACGGTATCGGTCCTGCATAAATAAGCCCGCATGCAAACGTCCCATCATATCGACCCAGTGACTCTCTGCTGTGGCGTCCACTCTCTCCGTATAGCCGTCATTATCAGGACTCGCTTCCATCTTGCCTGGGGTATCTCGGTAGAACAACGGGGCTGTCAAAAACGACTTTTTAGCGTCACGCCCGTAGGATAACAGTGTTTCGATGTAGGCTCGGTACGGGTACGTGTTCGTCGAGGCGCTGACCAGTTTATCACTGAGGGCTATATCCCCTTGCTGGAATAGCGAATGAAGCCAGAGATTCACTGGACCCACGGGTGCATCTGCTTTGAGGACAGACCCATCTTTATTGGTGATTTTAGCTTTCACATATAGGTACGTATGGGCTAAATCCAAGTAGGTCGTATCTGCGTTGGTGATGGTGAATTCAATGGGGCCTGTGGCTGTAATGCTGGAAAGGGGCAGATGTTCCACCCATTGACCCTCTTCGGCATTGGTCTGAGTAGGTGGGACAGTCCATAAATCAAATTCACTGTTGGTAGAAGGACACAACTCGGCATGGATGAAAGCCATCTTTAAGAAAATATATCCTGGGTCTTCGATGTGTGTCGTCGCTGGGTCGGTCGTAGACTAGTGCGCGGTCTGGGTGGTGCAGGTCTTTTATTCCCTACGGTGCGTTGTGCTCTGGTGACCAAGACGTCTCCTGCTTCTTTGGCTCGACGTTTCAGTGCTTCTTTGGGCGCCGCACCGCCCAAGACATCACCCGCGACTTGCAGTCCACTGCGTACCGCTTGTTTGCCGATCGCTTTGACCCCACGCGTCACCAAGGGCAGGAACGTTTTGACGATGCTCCCGAGTATGTTCCCCAGCCCATGTCTTCGTTGCATGCGTGTACCTGCAAAGACGGGAAAGCTATCCCCGGCCTGTTTGGTGTAATGATCGACGTAACAGGCTGTATGGCATTGATAAGGCACCTTCATTATGCAAAGTGAACCGCTCGGACTTGACGGAAATGAAGTGTCAGCACCACTTTCCCACGCTCGAATGCAATCGGTTGACCGGTGTCGTCTCTTATATTGATGACGATGGAGCTAATATCGGTCTGACTGACCGGTAGATACACGATGTGCCTGAAACTGTGGGTGACTTGAGCTTCATACTTGCCTTTCACCGGGCAGACGCGCAGTAGAGGTACGTTGCTGTCTCCGACAATGTGTGCATCGACCACGTCCGAGTAGACGTACAGACCATACATACCACCACGCATGTCCATTGGGATGTGGGCTCTCTCGCCGGTGGGGCCAGCGTACCCCGGAAGATTGAGACCCAGCATTTGCTGTAGGGTAGGACTGAGTTCAACACTCACGTTGGGGCTGAGCGTGAGATTGGCCTTGTCGTTGTGTGCGTTGTAATCGAAGTCCACATGATTTTTGAAGGGGAAAGATTTTATGGATTTTGAAGTATTCGTGACGTCTCGTAGAGACTTATAATGCATCAGACTTCTCAGTCCACCCATGAACTCCTTGGGGGTATCGTATTGCCCTTCGGGTAGTTTGAGTCGAGTTCCCTGTCCTTCGTAGGTCACCTCGTACCACACTTCATTGGCTCGCACGTTGTACCACGAGTAAGGGTATTGGATATCCGAGTCCACATTCGCCGCGTCCAGGTAAATGCAACGGTTGCGGTAACTAGGTCACGTACTTGGTCAAGGTGTTGTCAGGAAACACATCAGCCGAGCTGTTACTGGGTAGGGTGAGGTAAAACATGACGACTGAGCTTTCCTGCTGCTGCTGTTGGTTTTAATACTTCTCCCAGCCCTTAGGCGCTAATCGTCGTGATGGTCGCGGTGACTTATATCTTGGTGGTTGCAGGGGTTGGCGTGGTAAAAGGGGTGAAAAAGTAGGTGCCCGCCGTGGTGGTGTTCTGGGGGGTGACTCCGGTTCCCACTCGTGGTGTGGTGAGAGTCGTCGTGCACGACTGGGCGATTGCATAAAGGCCCAGCGCTGGGGGTTCCCCACCAATCCCTGTGGTACATGCATGTCTTTCAAGCCTTGAGCGAAGATTTCCCATCCTCGAGGATTCGTGTGCGATCTGCGTTGACGCATCAGATCATTCACTAAATCCGTCATGTGGGTACCGGGGACCACCTGATTCTGTACCAGTAGTTCACCTTTATCATTCCAAGTCATGTTAGGATTCTGTTTCATTCGTTGTAATACCAGGCCAGCTTGTTTCTTGAACGATGCAGGTACACTCTTCAGGACTTCGTCTTCGACCCACTGTGGGGCTGTGGGGGGTACCCCTGGTAATGAGGGCTGTTGGGGCGGTGCTGGGGTCGGTGGTGTGTCGCGTGGTGGTGGTGGTGCTGGGGTAGAGAGGGTTTTGTATTGGTCCATGAACGTCATGTACCGCCGAAGCGTCTCATTGTACTGTTGTACTTTCTCACTGTCGTTTGACCCCGATCGTTGTAAGATCTGACGTATCTCTTCATCGAGGGTGTTTATCGTCTTTACCGTAGAAGGTACGGGGTAGGGCGATTGGAGGTTTTGAAGGAGCCGAGGTTCGACGAGGACTATTTTTTTCGTGTGGTTCATTGTCGGCCGAAGAGTCCACCCAATACTGGACCCAACACGGAAGCGGCCAACGGTGCTAAGATGGCCCGGAGAAAGCCACCTTTCTGTAACACCTTTTTCTTTTGTGTTTGAGAAACTCTGGACTAGGGTTCGCGGACCTGTCTTATGCTTAGCCAACTTCGCCTTCTGAGCCGGAGTCAGTGGTACGTTGCCTTTTAAGATATTGAGTCCAATCGCACACAGACAGCACACGAGAGCGGGGTCTGCACCGCGTACAATGGTTCGAACCAACTCGGGTGGGGCCGTCTTCAATACACGAAGCGTCGGGGCGTGCTTCTGTACTGGCGCAGACATCATGTACAACTAATGCTAGAACCCACAACCCTACCCTTTTATCTATCTCAGAGAACAGAGACAAAAATCAACCATGATGTGGTATTAATTCTTTTATTTTCCCCATCATCAAACACACACACACACATCCCAGCTGGGGGAGCCACTGTGGGTGTGTTTACATTATTTTTGCATGTACACATGGTGAGTCTCTCCGGGAAAGATTACGGTGCATAGTCGAAGGTGAGCGGGGGTGGTTTGATTCAGGTCGAAGAGCATATACCCATGCTGAGGGGTTGTCGCATCTTTAAAGGCTTCCAACGCAAACGCAGTGCGGCCGGGATACATCTGTCTCGCCAGGTGAAGCAGTTCACTGGTATCTCTCGGGTTTTTGAAGACCACCAAGATCATGCTGTCGTCGTGTTCGAGGAGCTTCCTGACGAAGTGCGTTTTGCCGGAACCCGTCGGTCCTGCGATGACGCAGGTGAAGGGATGTTGCCAACGGGGGTCCATGGTTGGAGGTGTAGCCGCTGTCGTGGTAATCCGCTCTTGTAAATTTGGTACGAGTGAACTGGAGTGGTGGGTACAACGTCGGTCGTCGTTGTCTGTTCACTGCGAGCGATGATGGTGGTGGGTACAACGTTGGTCGTCGTTGTCTGTTCACTGTGAGGGATGAAATCCGGTGGGTTTTCCGACGTAGTGGGTGTACCTGGTGTAGGTGTTGACTGTATACCCGGTGTGGAGCTCGTTGTGGCTTGTACACGTGGTGTGGTGGTGACTGGGCTCGATACGGGGTTGACTGGTGCTATCTGTAGACCGGTTTCACTGATGGCTGGTGTTCTCAGTTGGTTAAGTAACGTGCTGACATAGGCTACGTCGTAAAACACACCTCCGTACAACACACTTAGCAGGGTTAGCACTATGACCACAAAGCCCACTTGCGCTTTGCGCGTTTTGGGTGACGCTGTGTTCAGAGGCAGATGCTGCTTGTCCATAGCACCGTGGTCGGGCGTGGAATGAAGGATGATGGCTGTGGTGTCTGGCTTTATAGTCGTTTCACCTGGTTGGCTGCGACCCAGGAATTGAAGGAACTGGGCCAGCCTTGCCATTTCACGAAATGAAACAGTTTGCCACGTCGACGTTCCGTTTTCAAAATCTGCTCCACCGTGTAGTAGTTTTGCTTTGTTTTTACGACAGGCTGTAATTCCATCTCGTAAAACGTCCATAGCAACGGTTCCCCTTGAAGATCTTCCAGTTCATAGACTCGCTGTTGTCGGGGTAAGCGCCGTTTAATTAGGAAGTGCTCATCGCTCCAGTTCGGCAAGTAACTTTTCTCGAACTTGCCCTTGACTTTACTGATCCGTACAGGGTCCCCGACCTTGAACATCTCCTTCGGTGCTCGTTGCGATTGTATGAGGTACAAGACACGCCGGACTTGGGCTTCATTGCGTTGGATCACGGTAATGGGGGCTCTCTGTATACTCCGGTGATAGGCTCGATTGTAACCACTCACAAGTTTCGGGAGAACATCGATGTACCGTCTTGTATTCTTATAGGTGAAATATTTATACATGCGGTCTTTGAATGTCCTGTTGAACCGTTCCACCACGGAAGCCTTGGTCTCGTTGTAGGTATGGAAGAAAACACCTGTTTCTTAAGAAAGGCTTCGAACGGTCGGTTGAGGAATTCCGTGCCTTCGTCGGTTTGCAAATACAGGGGGTTGCGCCCGGTCTTGAAGATGTCTTTGAACGCCGCTATGGGATTCGCCCCCGTTTTTGTCCGGATGGGTACCACCCACGCATACTTTGACAGGATATCGATGCACGTCAAGATATACCGATTCCCATCGTTGTGTTTGGCAAAGGCACTCATATCGACCAAATCCGCTTGCTATTGGGCATCTAGTCCCACCACGATGACCCGGTTCTGTAGAAAATGGCGACGGGCAGCTCGATGTAAGGTATAGGTGTCTTGTTTTCTTAACCAATCTCGGACTTGGGCACGTTGTATCCCCTGGGGTTTGGCCGCCCGATAGAGAGCCGACAATGCACTATAGGCCGCCGGACTGTCGGGACTGTAGTATAAGTTATCCAGCACCTTCTCCCAGCGCTTCATGGTGACAAATGATGATGGACCCTGGCTCTATCCTTTATTTATAACGGGTATATCTTGGGCCGGAGTTTCTTTCTGATTTTCTCCGTTGGCTTCCACAGTGTCCATGGTAAATGACCAGTCCAACTCGTCTGATGACCGCTTGATAAGCACTTGATCCACATCTACCACGGCATCTTCCAATGCAGACCATAGATCAGGGTGAAGGGTAAAATGCTCTGTACCCCCATCTAGCCGAGCCAATTGAGCAAAGAAAAGCCCGCGTCGGATGTACACATCGTGACACAAGTGGATGAGGTCGCCGTCCAGTTCACCAGACAACACCCGTTTGAATTTGGTCCAGCCCTCCCGGGACAGACGAATGTGGGCCGGGCACGGTTGTGTAGGGTCCGCATCACAGATGTCTCCCACCTCCTCCATGATATCGACCTTATCCGCATAAACGTGCAGGAAAACCTCGGCGGTCAAGCTGAGATACGCCAGTATTATATGCTCCGTCATGGTCAGTGCGTGAATGGTAGCAGATTTGACTGTCTCTCGTATTTATAGGGAGAACCCCGTGAGATCAAAGGATCGTGTGGTCATGTTACTGGGCTGACTGAGTCTAGCCGGGTAATCAATGGCATCGTCGTCTGGTTCATGGCTAGACATTTGTTCATTGGGTTCTGCCGCCGATTCTCTCAGGGCACGAGCCCACTCCAACTCGTCTGATGACCGCTCGTCCGGTGTAAACAGCTGGTCCACGATAGGCACCACTTTTTCGAATTACAAGCGTCTAGTCCGTCATTCATAATCCAGCCGTCGTCCATTAGAGAATATCCGCGTCCATAATCCAAAGACCTATTCCATTTTCCACATAACAGTATTAGCACCAAATTCAAAAAGACAATCATAGTATACATAAACATAGACTTGTTTCCTGCAAGAGAGAAGCGGTCAACAGTTTTCAATGATCGGGGTCTAGGGTGAAGCTTTGCGTAGGATCGTGGTAACGCCCCACACGGGCAAAGAAGGGTCCACGGTGTACGTAGTTGGCGTTCTCGAGGTGGATGAGGTGTCCGTCGAGCTCGCCGCTCAACACCCGTTTAAATTTGGTCCAGCCATCACGGTGTAGCGCAACCGTATTCGAGACGGTCTCAGCGGGCGACCAGCAAACATCTCCACGGTCTTCCACGAGGGTGACTTTATCTTCATAGACGTGTAACCCCACCCGGGGTGTAAGGGGAAGGATGGCTCGTAGAACTGGTGACATGGTTGACCCAATGACGATCGTTGAATGACGCACACTGTGTCTGACCCTCGTATTTATAGTCAGGTCCTACTGTCAATGCCACAGCGCCAGGGTCAATAGGACACAGACCATGACTAGGCCAACCAACCATCACTGATTCCGGCGTGAGCGCTCGTGGTCCATAGCCCGAGCATCAAGGATGGCTGTCATAGTCCAGTAGTGGTGAGTGATGGCACACCTCTCCATCGAGTGCACTCTATCGAGGACCGCTTCTGTGAACTCGTTCAGGATCTGGCGTCGCCCCTCGTTGTCGTTGCCATCTGAAAACATGGACCGAACCACTGCTCGGTAACCCGTGAGTGAATTAACCACGGTCGCATGCTGTAAAATGCGAGTCGCATAGGGACGGGTGTCCGTCATGGCTCTGCAACCGTAGAAATGGAGGTGTAGGATCCAGAGAGGCGTGTTTCATAGACCATGTCACAGATGGGCGCCTAGGCGTAGCTCTATGGGTGTAGTCCGTGATACGTAATATTTTGATGGGTTAGTCCAAAAAAGAGAGCAACAACAACACAGATTACGCATCAATCCTTTTATTATGCGTGAATCGGACGTAACCTGTGAACATGACAGGAGATGTATACTACTGACCTGTCTGTGGGGGTTTTCCAAAATGTCGTTCACCTTCGTGTCTTTTCGGGTACGTCCGTGTCTTTTCGGTAACGTCCGTATCTTTTCGGGTATGTATGAGGGTCTTGAGGGGGGCGACTGTATGTGACGAGTTGTATGTGTTTTTCTCGGTGACGTCCGTGTCTATCATCCGGGCACTTCACGTCTGCGCCTGCATTGGGGTATGTATGAGGGTCTTCATGCGCGCGCGCTTCGGATTCACCCACGCACTTCCGGATAATCCGCGCGCGCTGCGGCATCAGATCACCCCCGCGCGCGCGCGCTGCGACCGGGGCGGGCCGGGCCGGGGAAAAACCAGAGGTTGAACATCCGGACGTCTAAGGGAAAATCAAGTACAAGGCCACCCAGTGTTGACCGGGTCGATCCATCGGGTCTGTATTCAGGACGTAAGCAGCAGGATACACACGGTCTAATGGGAACACGTCTCGGGCGAACACTCCTTGAAAGATCATGCGTGTCTCTGGATCATTCTCCAGCACGGTGCGTATCTGGTCTGTATCCATGTTAGGTGGCAAAGTCACACAGGACGTTACGGCTTTTATCGATTTGAATGATGTTGTCAAACTCAGCGTAGCAAATCACATTGATGGTTTTCGGTAAAGGCGTCCCGAAATGCAGTTCCAAGCGTAAGTTGCCTTTCTGGACGAGACTCAGTTGATGATCGTTGTCTAAGGTGGGAGTCAGATCGAAACAGAACAAGGTGTATCCTTTGCCGAAATCGTCTCGACTGATCATATTTCCCTCGTCTTGGTTGATTTGGCCAGTTGCTGTAAAATGGTTCAGATAGCTCAGGATGTAATTGTCCGTTCCGAAATTAGGTTGTAAGGGGCGTGCCGGTACCTGTTGGCCATCCACATGCAGGGCCACGAAATTGATGTTGAACGCTTTTAGGTTGAACGGATTCCTCGAGAGAGTCCCATTATAACTGACGTTCTCCACACAGGCTAGGGTTAAACGCTTGGGCAAATCCCCCAGGAACAGGTTTTCTTGATTGACGATCATATTGCCTTTAGGAACGGAAAAGACCTTGGTCTGTACTCGTCGAATCGGGTACTGGTCTGGTTTTTTCTCCAAGGCTCTGATGTGCCCCAACTGTACACCTGGGCTCGGTTTCACTTTGCGTACAAACAGTCATGCCTCTTGGATGACAATGTTATACTCGAGGTCCTCACTCGGGGCCATCAAGGCAAACGCAGGCGTTGCGTGCACTAGTCGTATTTTGACAGGTACTCCATTCAAACGGTATCGGTCCTGCATAAATAAATCCGCATGCAAACGTCCCATCATATCGACCAAGTGACTCTCTGCTGTGGCATCCACTCTCTCCGTATAGCCGTCATTATCAGGACTCGCTTCCATCTTGCCTGGGGTATCTCGGTAGAACAACGGGGCTGTCAAAAACGACTTTTTAGCGTCACGCCCGTAGGATAACAGTGTTTCGATGTAGGCTCGGTACGGGTACGTGTTCGTCGAGGCGCTGACCAGTTTATCACTGAGGGCTATATCCCCTTGCTGGAATAGCGAATGAAGCCAGAGATTCACTGGACCCACGGATGCATCTGCTTTGAGGACAGACCCATCTTTATTGGTGATTTTAGCTTTCACATATAGGTACGTATGGGCTAAATCCAAGTAGGTCGTATCTGCGTTGGTGATGGTGAATTCAATGGGGACTGTGGCTGTAATGCTGGAAAGGGGCAGATGTTCCACCCATTGACCCTCTTCGGCATTGGTCTGAGTAGGTGGGACAGTCCATAAATCAAATTCACTGTTGGTAGAAGGACACGACTCGGCATGGATGAAAGCCATCTTTAAGAAAATATATCCTGGGTCTTCGATGTGTGTCGTCGCTGGGTCGGTCGTCGACTAGTGCGCGGTCTGGGTGGTGCAGGTCTTTTATTCCCTACGGTGCGTTGTGCTCTGGTGACCAAGACGTCTCCTGCTTCTTTGGCTCGACGTTTCAGTGCTTCTTTGGGCGCCGCACCGCCCAAGACATCACCCGCGACTTGCAGTCCACTGCGTACCGCTTGTTTGCCGATCGCTTTGACCCCACGCGTCACCAAGGGCAGGAACGTTTTGACGATGCTCCCGAGTATGTTCCCCAGCCCATGTCTTCGTTGCATGCGTGTACCTGCAAAGACGGGAAAGCTATCCCCGGCCTGTTTGGTGTAATGATCGACGTAACAGGCTGTATGGCATTGATAAGGCACCTTCATTATGCAAAGTGAACCGCTCGGACTTGACGGAAATGAAGTGTCAGCACCACTTTCCCACGCTCGAATGCAATCGGTTGACCGGTGTCGTCTCTTATATTGATGACGATGGAGCTAATATCGGTCTGACTGACCGGTAGATACACGATGTGCCTGAAACTGTGGGTGACTTGAGCTTCATACTTGCCTTTCACCGGGCAGACGCGCAGTAGAGGTACGTTGCTGTCTCCGACAATGTGTGCATCGACCACGTCCGAGTAGACGTACAGACCATACATACCACCACGCATGTCCATTGGGATGTGGGCTCTCTCGCCGGTGGGGCCAGCGTACGGTAGATTGAGACCCAGCATTTGCTGTAGGGTAGGACTGAGTTCAACACTCACGTTGGGGCTGAGCGTGAGATTGGCCTTGTCGTTGTGTGCGTTGTAATCGAAGTCCACATGATTTTTGAAGGGGAAAGATTTTATGGATTTTGAAGTATTCGTGACGTCTCGTAGAGACTTATAATGCATCAGACTTCTCAGTCCACCCATGAACTCCTTGGGGGTATCGTATTGCCCTTCGGGTAGTTTGAGTCGAGTTCCCTGTCCTTCGTAGGTCACCTCGTACCACACTTCATTGGCTCGCACGTTGTACCACGAGTAAGGGTATTGGATATCCGAGTCCACATTCGCCGCGTCCAGGTAAATGCAACGGTTGCGGTAACTAGGTCACGTACTTGGTCAAGGTGTTGTCAGGAAACACATCAGCCGAGCTGTTACTGGGTAGGGTGAGGTAAAACATGACGACTGAGCTTTCCTGCTGCTGCTGTTGGTTTTAATACTTCTCCCAGCCCTTAGGCGCTAATCGTCGTGATGGTCGCGGTGACTTAGATCTTGGTGGTTGCAGGGGTTGGCGTGGTAAAAGGGGTGAAAAAGTAGGTGCCCGCCGTGGTGGTGTTTTGGGGGGTGACTCCGGTTCCCACTCGTGGTGTGGTGAGAGTCGTCGTGCACGACTGGGCGATTGCATAAAGGCCCAGCGCTGGGGGTTCCCCACCAATTCCTGTGTTATATGCATGTCTTTCAAGCCTTGAGCGAAGACCTCCCATCCTCGAGGATTCGTGTGCGACCTGCGTTGACGCATCAGGTCATTCACTAAATCCGTCATGTGGGTACCGGGAACCACCTGATTCTGTACCAGTAGTTCACCTTTATCATTCCAAGTCATGTTAGGATTCTGTTTCATTCGTTGTAATACCAGGCCAGCTTGTTTCTTGAACGATGCAGGTACACTCTTCAGGACTTCGTCTTCGACCCACTGTGGGGCTGTGGGGGGTACCCCTGGTAATGAGGGCTGTTGGAGCGGTGCTGGGGTCGGTGGTGTGTCGCGTAGTGGTGGTGGTGCTGGGGTAGAGAGGGTTTTGTATTGGTGCATGAACGTCATGTACCGTCGAAGCGTCTCATTGTACTGTTGTACTTTCTCACTGTCGTTTGACCCCGATCGTTGTAAGATCTGACGTATCTCTTCATCGAGGGTGTTTATCGTCTTTACCGTAGAAGGTACGGGGTAGGGCGATTGGAGGTTTTGAAGGAGCCGAGGTTCGACGAGGACTATATTTTTCGTGTGGTTCATTGTCGGCCGAAGAGTCCACCCAATACTGGACCCAACACGGAAGCGGCCAACGGTGCTAAGATGGCCCGGAGAAAGCCACCTTTCTGTAACACCTTTTTCTTTTGTGTTTGAGAAACTCTGGACTAGGGTTCGCGGACCTGTCTTATGCTTAGCCAACTTCGCCTTCTGAGCCGGAGTCAGTGGTACGTTGCCTTTTAAGATATTGAGTCCAATCGCACACAGACAGCACACGAGAGCGGGGTCTGCACCGCGTACAATGGTTCGAACCAACTCGGGTGGGGCCGTCTTCAATACACGAAGCGTCGGGGCGTGCTTCTGTACTGGCGCAGACATCATGTACAACTAATGCTAGAACCCACAACCCTACCCTTTTATCTATCTCAGAGAACAGAGACAAAAATCAACCATGATGTGGTATTAATTCTTTTATTTTCCCCATCATCAAACACACACACACACACCCCAGCTGGGGGAGCCACTGTGGGTGTGTTTACATTATTTTTGCATGTACACGTGGTGAGTCTCTCCGGGAAAGATTACGGTGCGTAGTCGAAGGTGATCGGGGGTGGTTTGATTCAGGTCGAAGAGCATATACCCATGCTGAGGGGTTGTCGCATCTTTAAAGGCTTCCAACGCAAACGCAGTGCGGCCGGGATACATCTGTCTCGCCAGGTGAAGCAGTTCACTGGTATCTCTCGGATTTTTGAAGACCACCAAGATCATGCTGTCGTCGTGTTCGAGGAGCTTCCTGACGAAGTGCGTTTTGCCGGAACCCGTCGGTCCTGCGATGACGCAGGTGAAGGGATGTTGCCAACGGGGGTCCATGGTTGGAGGTGTAGCCGCTGTCGTGGTAATCCGCTCTTGTAAATTTGGTACGAGTGAACTGGAGTGGTGGGTACAACGTCGGTCGTCGTTGTCTGTTCACTGCGAGCGATGATGGTGGTGGGTACAACGTTGGTCGTCGTTGTCTGTTCACTGTGAGGGATGAAATCCGGTGGGTTTTCCGACGTAGTGGGTGTACCTGGTGTAGGTGTTGACTGTATACCCGGTGTGGAGCTCGTTGTGGCTTGTACACGTGGTGTGGTGGTGACTGGGCTCGATACGGGGTTGACTGGTGCTATCTGTAGACCGGTTTCACTGATGGCTGGTGTTCTCAGTTGGTTAAGTAACGTGCTGACATAGGCTACGTCGTAAAACACACCTCCGTACAACACACTTAGCAGGGTTAGCACTATGATCACAAAGCCCACTTTCGCTCTGCGCGTTTTGGGGCGACGCTGTGTTCAGAGGCAGATGCAGCTTGTCCATAGCACCGTGGTCGGGCGTGGAATGAAGGATGATGGCTGTGGTGTCTGGCTTTATAGTCGTTTCACCTGGTTGGCTGCGACCCAGGAATTGAAGGAACTGGGCCAGCCTTGCCATTTCACGAAATGAAACAGTTTGCCACGTCGACGTTCCGTTTTCAAAATCTGCTCCACCGTGTAGTAGTTTTGCTTTGTTTTTACGACAGGCTGTAATTCCATCTCGTAAAACGTCCATAGCAACGGTTCCCCTTGAAGATCTTCCAGTTCATAGACTCGCTGTTGTCGGGGTAAGCGCCGTTTAATTAGGAAGTGCTCATCGCTCCAGTTCGGCAAGTAACTTTTCTCGAACTTGCCCTTGACTTTACTGATCCGTACAGGGTCCCCGACCTTGAACATCTCCTTCGGTGCTCGTTGCGATTGTATGAGGTACAAGACACGCCGGACTTGGGCTTCATTGCGTTGGATCACGGTAATGGGGGCTCTCTGTATACTCCGGTGATAGGCTCGATTGTAACCACTCACAAGTTTCGGGAGAACATCGATGTACCGTCTTGTATTCTTATAGGTGAAATATTTATACATGCGGTCTTTGAATGTCCTGTTGAACCGTTCCACCACGGAAGCCTTGGTCTCGTTGTAGGTATGGAAGAAAACACCTGTTTCTTAAGAAAGGCTTCGAACGGTCGGTTGAGGAATTCCGTGCCTTCGTCGGTTTGCAAATACAGGGGTTTGCGCCCGGTCTTGAAGATGTCTTTGAACGCCGCTATGGGATTCGCCCCCGTTTTTGTCCGGATGGGTACCACCCACGCATACTTTGACAGGATATCGATGCACGTCAAGATATACCGATTCCCATCGTTGTGTTTGGCAAAGGCACTCATATCGACCAAATCCGCTTGCTATTGGGCATCTAGTCCCACCACGATGACCCGGTTCTGTAGAAAATGGCGACGGGCAGCTCGATGTAAGGTATAGGTGTCTTGTTTTCTTAACCAATCTCGGACTTGGGCACGTTGTATCCCCTGGGGTTTGACCGCCCGATAGAGAGCCGACAATGCACTATAGGCCGCCGGACTGTCGGGACTGTAGTATAAGTTATCCAGCACCTTCTCCCAGCGCTTCATGGTGACAAATGATGATGGACCCTGGCTCTATCCTTTATTTATAACGGGTATATCTTGGGCCGGAGTTTCTTTCTGATTTTCTCCGTTGGCTTCCACAGTGTCCATGGTAAATGACCAGTCCAACTCGTCTGATGACCGCTTGATAAGCACTTGATCCACATCTACCACGGCATCTTCCAATGCAGACCACAGATCAGGGTGAAGGGTAAAATGCTCTGTACCCCCATCTAGCCGAGCCAATTGAGCAAAGAAAGGCCCGCGTCGGATGTACACATCGTGACACAAGTGGATGAGGTCGCCGTCCAGTTCACCAGACAACACCCGTTTGAATTTGGTCCAGCCCTCCCGGGACAGACGAATGTGGGCCGGGCACGGTTGTGTATTATATGCTCCGTCATGGTCAGTGCGTGAATGGTAGCAGATTTGACTGTCTCTCGTATTTATAGGGAACCCCGTGAGATCAAAGGATCGTGTGGTCATGTTACTGGGCTGACTGAGTCTAGCCGGGTAATCAATGGCATCGTCGTCTGGTTCATGACTAGACATTTGTTCATTGGGTTCTGCCGCCGATTCTCTCAGGGCACGAGCCCACTCCAACTCGTCTGATGACCACTCGTCCGGTGTAAACAGCTGGTCCACGATAGGCACCACTTTCTCGAATTACAAGCGTCTAGTCCGTCATTCATAATCCAGCCGTCGTCCATTAGAGAATATCCGCGTCCATAATCCAAAGACCTATTCCATTTTCCACATAACAGTATTAGCACCAAATTCAAAAAGACAATCATAGTATACATAAACATAGGCTTGTTTCCTGCAAGAGAGAAGCGGTCAACAGTTTTCAATGATCGGGGTCTAGGGTGAAGCTTTGCGTAGGATCGTGGTAACGCCCCACACGGGCAAAGAAGGGTCCACGGTGTACGTAGTTGGCGTTCTCGAGGTGGATGAGGTGTCCGTCGAGCTCACCGCTCAACACCCGTTTAAATTTGGTCCAGCCATCACGGTGTAGCGTAACCGTATTCGAGACGGTCTCAGCGGGCGACCAGCAAACATCTCCACGGTCTTCCACGAGGGTGACTTTATCTTCATAGACGTGTAACCCCACCCGGGGTGTAAGGGGAAGGATGGCTCGCAGAACTGGTGACATGGTTGACCCAATGACGATCGTTGAATGACGCACACTGTGTCTGACCCTCGTATTTATAGTCAGGTCCTACTGTCAATACCACAGCGCCAGGGTCAATAGGGCACAGACCATGACTAGGCCAACCAACCATCACTGATTCCGGCGTGAGCGCTCGTGGTCCATAGCCCGAGCATCAAGGATGGCTGTCATAGTCCAGTAGTGGTGAGTGATGGCACACCTCTCCATCGAGTGCACTCTATCGAGGACCGCTTCTGTGAACTCGTTCAGGATCTGGCGTCGCCCCTCGTTGTCGTCGCCATCTGAAAACATGGACCGAACCACTGCTCGGTAACCCGTGAGTGAATTAACCACGGTCGCATGCTGTAAAATGCGAGTCGCATAGGGACGGGTGTCCGTCATGGCTCTGCAACCGTAGAAATGGAGGTGTAGGATCCAGAGAGGCGTGTTTTATAGACCATGTCACACATGGGCGCCTAGGCGTAGCTCTATGGGTGTAGTCCGTGATACGTAATATTTTGATGGGTTAGTCCAAAAAAGAGAGCAACAACAACAACACAGATTACGCATCAATCCTTTTATTATGCGTGAATCGGACGTAACCTGTGAACATGACAGGAGATGTATACTACTGACCTGTCTGTGGGGGTTTTCCAAAATGTCGTTCACCTTCGTGTCTTTTCGGGTACGTCCGTGTCTTTTCGGTAACGTCCGTATCTTTTCGGGTATGTATGAGGGTCTTGAGGGGGGCGACTGTATGTGACGAGTTGTATGTGTTTTTCTCGGTGACGTCCGTGTCTATCATCCGGGCACTTCACGTCTGCGCCTGCATTGGGGTATGTATGAGGGTCTTCATGCGCGCGCGCTTCGGATTCACCCACGCACTTCCGGATAATCCGCGCGCGCTGCGGCATCAGATCACCCCCGCGCGCGCGCGCTGCGACCGGGGCGGGCCGGGCCGGGAAAAAACCGGAGGTTGAACATCCGGACGTCTAAGGGAAAATTGGAACTCTTCTGGGTTTGGAGGTGAAACCCGGAAGTGACGTCACAACCCACGACCTGCGCAGCAGAATGGAAACGACACCCTAGTCTAGCCCCCTCACATAGGCTTCACATGGATACCTCACTCGATCCCATTGGCCCACTAGTGGCCCACCTAGACCCGCAAACGTCTATTTCCATAACTTTTGTCCACTGCGCATGCGCAGAGTAACGGTTTTTCAACCCCGCACTCACCCTGTCAGATGCCTCCTCACATAGGCTTCACATTGATACCTCGCTCGATCCAATCGGCCCACTAGTGGCTCCCCTAGATCCCAAAACATCTATTTCTATACACTTTGTCTATTGCGCATGCGCAGAATGACGATATTCCTACCCCACATTCACCCCATCGATTGCCCCCTCACATAGGCTTCACATTGATACCTCACTCGACCCCATCGGACCATTAGTGGCCCACCTAGATCCCAAAACGTCCGCCCCGTATGGACCTATACACCCATAGCCATGCAGTATAGGCCTGTGGGCCTACCCAGGCCTCGGTGACTTTTTCCAAAAATTTCACCGTTTCGCTCCGGGACCCTTCCCATCGTGTTCTAAATGTCGAGATGTGAAAAACGAGACCAAACAACCCATATCACAATGAACGTGTGTGAATTTTCCAGGTTGGACCTATACCCCCATAGCCAGCCTATAGGCCTATATACAGACCTCGGTGACTTTTCCCCAAAATTTCACCGCTTCGCTCCGGGACCCCTCCCATTGTGTTTTTCTCGGCGAGAC